>JAKGRZ010000044.1:0-157497 GCA_022537955.1 Schmidtea mediterranea | reverse complement strand
TAAAACAAAATTTGACCTTGCAATTTATGTGTCTAATTTATTTCTAATTTTTTATTATTTTTTGATTTGTTTGACAATTTAATCATTTATTTTTAATTTCAATCATTTCTGATTAAAATTATTTTATTTTTGTTCGATTTATTCATGAACTCTTTTAATTTTTCGTAAATTGTCACTTTTTCGGTCAAATCTTTTGTTATCGTGTTATTTCTATGTCAATTCGTGCATATCTTGGTGCGTTTGTTAATATTTTAATTTAATTTTATGTTTTCTATTTTATATGTTAAATTATGTGTTTTCTCGCATTTTTAGGTGGTTACTTGGTGTTTATGGGTCCGATTTTGAATTTTGCGTGTCATGTTTGCGTGCTGTTTCCAATCCATTTAAACAAAATCTTGTATTGCCCCATCAATAAGATATTGTTGAGTTGTAGTTTAGATGCGTTTATTTCGTATTTATCGCGCCTGTAACACCATAATCAACACATAAAACACATCATTATAAAAAAATGGTTAGGTCTATTTCAAAATAACATTGTCAAATCTCTTTTGATATTCCGAAAAACTCCAATGATAAACTTACGACATAAAGGGGACCGAACGACCTAAAGCGAGCACAAGTCTTCCAACGACAGCTCGTTGGACCCAGGGGTTGTCCAAGCAATTACAGCATTAGTAATAGCGCTCACTTTTTGTGAACAATCCTCCCAATCGAACACATTTCCAACGTTGTCTAGCAACGAGTGCCGAGTGGTAGCTAGAAAATATTTATATGGCGTTACCGGGGTAACCATAAGAAGATTTAAACAAACATCAACACCCAGTAACCCACCAATTAAAACAAATCATAATACCCTGTAACCCACCAAAATGATCATTTTACGGTCAAATTTTCTTGTTATTTTGTTATTTTTTTATGTAAATTTCATGCAGTTCTTGATGCATTTTGTATTTATTTTATTTTACTTTTATGTTTTTGATTTTATATTTATTTATATTCTCTCAGATTTTAAAATGTTTAGTTGGTGTTGTATGTTATAATTTAAGTTATCTAGGTGCTGGGTTTTCGTGCTGTATTACTGATGCATTTAAACAATTCTCAAGGCTATTTGTGTTCTGGCCTAACACAAATATGGGCTTAATAAGTTTTTGCCCAACAACAGTATAAGCAGCAAATCTTGAAACGGCTAATTTCTTTAGTTAGAGTTCTTGATACGCAAAATATTAATTTTCGTGTAACACATGACAAACTGAACACTTCTGATATATCGGAAACTTCCTGAAATTTGTGAAATATCTAGCATTGTTTGACCCACTTATGAGCATCTTCGATAGATCAGAAACAGTGACATGCATTATCTAGGCAAAGATAAAAAATTCTCAAATCTTTTAAATTCTTACTTTAATGCATAAACCTAGTTAAAAATTAAATAGAAATGAAAACATTCAAAATTCATTTTTACAATATTTTCATAAAATGTAATTTAATATATAATTTTTAACTCTTTTGTTTGTTTTGTTTATTTAAACCAACTAGAATATTATTATATCTTTGATTATTTTATTATTTTTTATAATAATTTTAAGATGCTCTCTACACAAAATTGTGAAGATATTCTTAATTTAATTAAATGCTCGCCCGAATCTTTCAGCAAAATAAGTCAGACAATTGTTTTTGGAGAAGATTTTGCTAAAGAAGGATGCTACATTTTCAAAATTAATAATGAAATCTTGGAATCTTTAAATTCAAATTCTCAACCTAATTCGTTTGTTATCAAAGGCAAAACCAATGATATAGCTGTATTATGTACTAACAATAAAAGCTACGAAATTCGAGAAGCTGAAACATCAAACGCATTGTTAATATTGCCAAATTTGGAATTAAATTTCAATAACAAAGAAAAAGAGCCATTTATTAATCAGCTAATAACAGTATCATCAACATGTAATAAATTTTATGAAGTCAATTTGCGAAAATCCAAAATCGGTCAAGTCTATAAAATTTTACAGCGCTCGATTCTTTATCATCATATAGATGAAAACACAAACGAAGAAATTTACACGTTTGAAAAGTTGTTAGAAGTCGTTATAATGAGTGAGGAAGAATTAAAAAATGCTTTGCGTGAACTTAAGGTTTATAATGTTGATGGCCATTTACGATTACTTTATATTGATTATATATATGACATTATAGTCAAAATAATTGAATGTTCATTTGAAAATGATTTTAGTATTTTTGATGTTTCACAAAATAATGTGCAATCTATGTTAAATGATTTATTTCCCATTGAGATTTTAGATCAAACTTTGAACTATTATTTTGTAAAACTGATAGAAAAAGATAGAGATACTATTTGGAAAATTAATATTATTGAGTTAATTATAAAGATTTCTGTTATTGGAATTTTAGCAAATAAAATTCTTAATATTTAAATTTATTATTTGAGATTGCTGAAGCAATTAAAATTGTTTTTAGGTAACACGATGTTTTGCAGAATTTATACTTAATAAGTCAGATGAAATGAAACTGGAAGAATTTTTAGTGATGTGGAATGAAAAGCTTCCTGAAGATTTGAATGGAGACATAAACAATTTACATGGGCTTGTTATTATCAATGAAACATCGCAACCAAATTCTGTTAAATTAGTGAAATTTCTAACACTTTCTGATGAACCCGAAGAAAGATTTAAGGAGCTGTTTCTACAGAAATCTCATTGGCAACAAGAAGATCTTGAAGGATATATCAAAGATCTTGTTCCCCCCGGAATGTCTGCTTCTCAGCTAATTATGCGGTTTTGTAGGTGCATCAATAATGCCAAAATTAAAACATTTTCAAAGCGTTAATAAATATTTCAGTGTTTTCCACTTCTTGTTTATGGCTAATAAATGAATATTCCAATCCCTTGAACGGTTTGATTAGAATCAATTTAGTTTCTCTTTGCGTTAAATGATATTTTTATTAAATATTCAATTGGAAGATTGCCGGTCAAAACGATCGTATTATTGGCTTTTAGCTTACCAATAATTTTTTATTATTGATTTTCTCCAAATAAGTTTCGTCAAGTTTAGAAATAGTTGAAATGTTGTTAGCTCGCATTGGCCAATCAGATTTTGCAAATAACTTAATTCTGTCAGTCGATTTTTCAGAAATCCTTAAAATATTAATATCAAAATTGTCAGCATTGTCCGCGAAGCTCGCTTTCTGAAGACATTAAATAATTACTAGTTGGGTTAGGGTAATTTTTTGTGTATACGTTCAATGAATTTATAAAATTATTATGATCCAGAGTTACAAAGATGTAGGCAAAATCGTTTTTCTAATTTTTTTGACTAATAACTCCTATAATCCAAGAATGAAATCAATAATACCTTAAATCTTGTTTAATAAAATTAGGCCCCACCCCCAATTTATATTTTAATTAATAATCAATTAGTATTAAAATTTATATTAAAACAGAACAGATAAATAATTTTTTAATAAAATCTAGTAAATAGAAAGATTGAACTCGTCACATATTTTCTCAGTTTAATTCAGATATCAATAATAGCATTATAATTAACCGAAATCCTTTTTATTTCATCGATATATCCTGATTAACCTCAAATCAATAAAAACGTATCATTTTTCTAAAATATCCGTTTCTTTAACTAATGATATTGAGCTAACTAGATCCTTTTAAAAATATTATAAAATTTACCATGTCAGCCTTTACAAAGGAAAAGAAGAACACAGAAAGTTCTTCTCTTTCAAAATCTACGCAAGTTGTTTATGACATGGCCAAATTAGTACCATTACCTTCGCTACATCGGTTATACTTTGATAATTACTTCAGCTCATTTGATCGGTTTGTCCAATCGAACAATATCAGCTTTCCTGCAATTGGAACTGCAATGGAATATCGCCTGAAAAAATCTGAAACACTGTCCTTTGAAGAGTGAAGGAGAATTGACAACTAGTATGGGATCCTCTAATTTTCGATTTGATGAGGTTAATGAAATACTAGTCTGCAAGTGGCTTGACAATCGACCAGTCATTTTCATGTCAAACTGCTCTTTATATAAGAGAAGCAAAACCGTCGATAGCAACATAAAGAGCTATACAAATTTTGTTCATGTTGGCATCCCTTACGTTGCAAAAAAATACAATAAAGGTATGGGTGGTGTTGATCAGCTGAATTGGTATTGTTGGGATATTAAATACTCTTCGATGGATAGGTCTCTCAATCCGACTCCTCGTTCAATAAGACAAAATCCCAACAAAGAAATCTTTATTCAAAAATATTCACCACAATATAAAATTGTTTACTTCTCGTAAACACCATAAGCGTATCATGAAATAAGTCACTGCAATCTGATTAACATCTTTATCTATTTACTACTTTCAACTCGTTTCTCCAACTTGTTAGATTTTTCTCCTCGACCAACTGGCAACTTATTTTGTTGTCAGTTCCTTTTATAATTTTTGGGTTCCCATTAATTTGGATTACTGCTAGGGAAACGATTTTCCCTTTCGGACAATTTGTTGCCCATTTTCCTAATCCCGGGAAACCAATTAAGCTGACGTTCAGCTTGGAGGCCCTTGATTAGTGGGTTCGTCGGTAAATGATTTAATTAATTTGTTTTTGGGCTCCCAACCCTTCAATATACAATTTCTCAATCTAATAGTATTTTATTCGTCTTCAAAATCAAATTTGCCACCGGTAACCACTTCCCCCCCCCCGAAAAATATTGATTTTTACTTTTTCAAAATTTTAATTAATTTTAATTGATTTTGATAATTTTAAAATTTTGTTATTTTTATTCATGTTTTATTATAACCCAAACATATATCCCCCTTTTAATTAGAATTCGTCCTCGAATTCCATTTAATTTTTATACTTCGTAATTACAACAATAATAATAATAATAATTAAATTAATTTAACTTTTTATTTTAACAAAAGTTTAATTAAAAATTTGGAATTTTATTTTAAAAATTTCTCCTTAATAGAAAATTTATTTAAATTTTTTTTTCAAAATTTTGTTTTTTGAGCCCATTAATGGGCTATTAATTCCCAATAATGGGAAATAAATTGAGCTAGAATTTAAGTTTGCCCATGATTAAAGGGACTTTTTTCTACAATTTCTGAACTAATGAGATCGATGTTCTGAATACGATCTCATTGGTTCTTTTATTTCTGTTCCCTTTTTCCTTTTTAAGGGACAATTTTCTTGCTATTTCTCATTTTTTTTCAAACTGCCATCGAAGAGCGGAATACACAGCGTCTACTACCAGCTGCATGTTCATTACAATTGTTGGGCCAGCACACAAATAGCCTTGAGAATTGTTTAAATGCATTAGTAATACAGCACGAAAACCCAGCACCAAGATAACTTAAAATATAACATACAATACCAACTAAACATTTTAAAATCTGAGAGAATATATATAAATATAAAATCAAAATCATAAAAGTAAAATAAAATAAATACAAAATGCATCAAGAACCGCATGAAATTTATATAAAAAATAACATAATAACAGGAAAATTTGACCGTAAAATGACCATTTATATAAAAGTAAAAATTAATGAATTAAATGAATAAAAATAAAATATTTTTGACTGTATAAATTTAATTAAAAATGTTAAAAATAAATTACCAATTTAGATTAAGAAATTAATAAAAATTTAATTTAGATAACACAAATATTTTCAAGGTCAAATTTTGTTTAATCGCAATAAAATTAACACGCAAGGTTAAGGCCAAATTGTAGGTATATATACTGATGTGTTTTGACAAATTTTCAGTCTTATTTTCTAGATACTTCGAGTTAGTGTGCATGACAAGCTGAGAGCCGTGCATTAAGCCAATAAACACTGACAAGTGTTTTGACTGAACACGTTAACTCTCAGATAGTGCACGAGTATCGATTTATATGATGTTATGAATTAATGACAAGATGATTTTATGCCAATTTATTTGATTGATATTGCGAAGTGTTATGAATTATTGACAAGATAATTTTATGCCAATTTATGCGAAGAATTATGAATTAATGACAAGATGATTTTATGCCAACTTGTAGGATGAATTTATGTATGCCAAATAAATATTTTAAAGCCACAATTTTGTGCATTGAAACTTTTACTCAACTGATACGGTAAAATTTATTTATTTATTTTCTTTTCTGGCCCACAGCCGATACAGCACCGCAAGTAATTAAAATTACACACAACTATCGACTGTGTAAGTGCGTGTACAATCGCCAACAGTCGTGCCCGTGAAGGTTCCGGCGTGAGTAAAGAAGAAACCCAAACGTCAAATCATTGAATTAAATAGCGAAAGAGAGTAGCTTGAAAGTGGGTCTTTTGGTTCAACTTTCTTGTACTTAATTTCGATAAAATCGACATAAATATTTTAACAACATTCGGCTCAAAATCTCTAACACCGAGTAGTCCAGTGAGCACTCATTAAATATAATATGAACATAAATAGATCATAAGGACAAAGAGAAGGAAAGGGTAGCGGGGAAAATTGCGAAATCGTTGCAACAGTTAAAATGAATAGCCATCGGAAAAAGATTAATCCGAACGACTAAAATCATGAAATATAATGTTTTGAATAATATATAAGAATTAAACAAATTATGTTGAATTGAGACGGAAAATAAGGGCGGAACGCTGCTCAAATTTCCGAATTGATTAAAATACTTATAGAAAATAGTAAAACAAAAGTGAAATGTTGTTCGATTTTTAGTATAATATTCTTATAAACTGTAGGATAAGGGCGGAACGCTGCTCAAATTTCTCGAATCAAATAAAATACTTATCGAAAATAGTAAATTTAAAGTGAAATGCGGCTCAACTGTTGGTACAAGAGTATTATGAAACTGTAAAATAAGGGCAGAATGCTGCTCAAATTTTCCGAATAATTTCAAATACTTAACAAAGAAAGTAAAGTAAAAATAGAACGCGTAAAATAAGGGAGGAACGCTGCTCAAATCTTTCGAATTAACAAAAATACTTTATCGAAAACCGGAAAATTACTGATGGATTACGGCTAAATTTGTATATAAGAAAAATATTTCTTAAAGCTGAGGAATAAGGACGAATCCCTACACAAATATTTGTTAATAATATTGATAATAATAATAATGATAATAATTATGATAATAATAATAGTAATAATAATAATAATAATAATAATAATAATAATAATAATAGTAATAATAACAATAAATTTAACAGTAATTATAGTAATAAGAATAATAGTAAATTTAATAGTAGTAACAATTAATAAAGGTAATACATATAATAGTAACAATAATAATGCTAGCAATAATAATAGAGAACATTGATGTTGTAATAGGGATAAGGGTAAAAGATATACTGTGGGAATATTTAACTTAACAAAGGGTGTACATGCCATAGAATAATCATCAACACGGACGACGATAAGAAGGACTATGGGAATGGACTTAACAATGAATGATATGAAAGTATTGGTTAACATTTGAAGGAGTTAGGAGAATAATGGGTCCTAAAAATCGAAATCGAGCACAGGCCTTTTATCGGCAGCTCGTTGGACCCATAGATCGTCCGGTCAATTAAAGCATTAGCAATAGCGCTCACTTTTTGCGGACGATCTACCCACTCGAACACAGTTCCAACGTTGCTTAGCAGTGGGTGCCAAGTGGCAAGCGAAAGATATTTGTATGGGGTTGTATGGGTAACAACCATATAGTTCAAAATATCAACACCCAGAAACCCACCAAAACAACAAAATGATAAAAGTGCAACATTAATTAAAAAATTTACAAAAATTCGAAAGTAGTATTGATAGGGGGAATATGGTATGGTTGAAGCCAAATTGTGACGAGTCCAGAAATAATAATAAAAATTTAGTGAGGGGTCCCTAGAAAATAATATAAGACAAAAAAGAAATTATTTACTAATGGGAAGCCCGAGTCAATGGGAAGTCCGAGGCAATGGGAAACCCGAGAGATGAGGAAAATCCGAGAGATGAGGAAAACCCGGCGTGTAGATGGAATAATATAAAAGGATAAATTGGCCTATACAATATTAAATGGGCGCTACTGATCTATGGAGAGGTAATTATTTCCTAATTTGTAATTTAATAATGTAACAAATGTTGTTGACAATCGTCTGAAAAAGTCTGAGCAGGAGTATAAAAGGAAAAGGGAAAAACACGAAATGGCCAGTGGTCGAAGCAAATGAGTAATGTAGTCAGGTCAGTAGAAGAATCTAAACACAAGTAAAGTCAAAGTTATCTATCAGAAAGGGTGATTATCCATTGGATAACCTACCTTAGAATAATCAAATTTATACGGTGGTTGAAGGGTGCAAATAAATCAGTGAAATTGTGATTACAAAACATTGAAATAAATCAGATTGAGTTGTAACTGTGATAAAGTGCAAATAAAATTATTCTGTGTTGGGTTTGCTTATTTGATTCGAAAAGGACACGAGGAGTCAGAGGGAAACGACAAATTTCTGATAATTGTGGTGGGTTTCTGGGTGTTGATATTTTGAAACTATATGGTTGTTACCCAGACAACTCCTTACAAATATTTTTCGCTTACCACTCGGCACCCGTTGCTAACCAACGTTGGAACTGTGTTAGAGTGGGTAGATCGTCCGCAAAAAGTGAGCGCTATTGCTAATGCTGTAATTGACCGGACGATCCATGGGTCCAACGAGCCGCCGATAGAAGGCCTGTGCTCGATTTCGATTTTTAGGTCCCATTATTCTCCTATCTCTTTCAAAGGTTAACCTATACTCTCATATCATTCATCTTTATGTCCATTTGCCTAGTCCTTCTTATTGTTGGGCCAGAACACATATGGCCTTGGAAAATGTTTAAATGGATCGGTAACACACATGCAAACATAACAAGCAAATTTAAAATAAAACCTATTAAAACACCAATTAAACCCTACCAAATATGAGGAAAAAAGAGAATTAAATATAAAATGACAAACATAAAAATAAATTAAAATAATAACAAAATGCAACAAGATTCGCACGATACAAACACAAATATAACACGAAAACCCAACAAATTCGACAAAATTGATAAATTAATAAAAGTTCATGAAAATGAAACTTAAATCAGAAAATTTGAATTAGAAATAATTGAATAAAAATTCTAAATAAAGAATTATTAAAATAAATTGAAAAATAATAAAATTAAAGATTAGAATACACTAGAAAATAACAAGGTCGAATTTTGTTTTACTACATCAAATTTAACACGCAAGGTTAGGGACAGAAAATAGGTATAAATACCGATTCATTTTCACATTAAATTTAACCGTTTTTCAAACGAAAACCATTTTAAACTAAAAACTATTTTAGAATCTTAGCATTTTAAAGTCAATCCTTTGAAATTTTAGGTGAGAAATAGTTTGATTTTTGGAGCTCTCTCTCCACGTCACTTCCTCGCAACCTCGATGGAGCTCTGCTTGGAAGTCAGCGCGGAGGGAGATGCAATGTTATGAATTTTTATTTTTTTATGGAATGGATCGTAGGGTAATTTATGTTTATTTGTTATATGCCTTAATAAATATTTATAATATTTAAACATTGTCTTATATATTTGCTAAAATCATTTTGTCGAAATTTTTCTGGCCAACAGCCAACACATATTGCAAGTTAGTGAAATATACATAGTACAGATTTGTGTAAGTGCGTGGAAAATCGCCAATGATATGTACCCGTGAAGACCCAGCGTGCGGAACGCAGGGGTCGTAACGTCAATATTATCCATATAGAAGAAACGAGAAATAAGGAAGAGGTCTTTTGGCTGCTTCCTCGTTTCTCATTTCTGTAAAATCGACCTAAAATTATATTACACACGGCTCAAAATCATCACACCGAGTAGTCCAGTGGGCACTCATTAAATATAATATAAACACAATATGCGCCTAAGGCTTATTAAAGGGTAAGGGTATGGGGAATAAATTCATTCATTGATTAAACTAAAGTAATTTGTTGATTAAGATAAAGTAGCTCATTGATTGAACGAAAGTAATTTATTGATTAACATTAAAGTAATTATTGAGTAATAATAAGTAATTCATTGATTAAATTAATATAATTCATTGATTAAAATTAAAGTAACTATTGATTAAAAATAAAGTAACCCTTTGATTAAAAATAAAGCAACTCATTGCTTAAAATTAGTGTAACCATTGATTAAAAATAAGTAATTCATGGATTAAAAATTAAAATAATTTAAAGTAATGTTTGATTAAAGTCATTGGTTAAAAATAAAGTAACTGTTGATTAAAAATGGGTAATTTATTGATTAAAATTTAAGGATAGAAACAACTAAGCTAATCTGTAAATGGAAAGTAAATATCCGTTGCTTAGAAAGAAAAGGACAATTTATTAACACAAGGTTACTGTTATAGAAGTTAAAATTTACATCATTGTTAAAAAAGGGAAATCAAATCAATATGGATAGGGATTAAGGATGTGAGTAGATTGATTCGTTGTGAAACAAAATAAAGTTAACTTGACGATAACGTTTAAAAAGGTTTACTTAACTACTGATAAGAACCCCAAGCCCGTTCGAGAACCCAGAATCTTCACGACTATTTCCCTGTAAAACTAAAACAAACGACCATAAATTTATTATATCAACCAACCAAAAAAAATCATAAGAAATCGGCTTACTACGAGTGTAGAGTCTGAACCAGTTCATCTTCATAAAATAAATGTATTTCAAACGTTAACGTCGAAGTAATAATTCAATTATTATAAGAAATCCAATAGCGGGAATAGAAATACTGCAGACATTTCGAGAAAGTTAAAATCCAACAAACCAGTAGTAGAGGTGGAGAACATTTCCAAAAAATTCGAAATAAATCAGGCAATATGATCAAAATTCCAACCCGCTAAAAACGAATCTTAAGTAACAATTCCATGACATAGAGATGCAACGAATTCCCCAGTCAGTGTAATATACCGGATATTGAATCATGGATTCCGTCGAAAATTTCACAACGAGATCATGCCAACCCAATCTACTAAAATAAACTCGAATAATACCGACCAGTAAAATAGAATCATGACTAAATTAGAATTATTAATTACCACCAAACATAAAGTTAAACCTAACCGACAATCAATCAAAGTTCCCTTTAACCGGAAATCCGGTTAACCGTAGACGACGGCTTCTGAATACACAAATTCGTCTAACGGAAACGCACCCACCGTCACGATAGACCATCACCAATTTTACCGCATCGAATTATGGATTTACAAGATCCCTTTTATGTAAATAATTTATTTCGAGTTTAAAACTACAAATCGTTAATAAATAATAATCTCCCATGACCTAGTTATAAACAAGATCTAATCATTTAATTAACTAAAATCACCCATATTCGCATAGTACCCAAATCGGATATTAACTTCCCAAAGAATTACGCCAGAGTACCAATTCCTTCTGCCCTCTCCGAATCTTCTAAATAAGAATACTCGTGAATATTCAAATTCGAAAATTATGTTACCCCTTCGCACTTCTAGATTCTATTTTCATGAGCTAGAATAATGGTTTGAACGCACTTACATTGAATGATCCCTAAATACACCGTCATATTTCGTCTCTTAAACACTGTACTGACCACCAATTAATTGGGTACAAAATAAATTCGATATCTTAATTATGAGATGTGTTATTTAGTCTATGAACCAAAATGTTAGCCTGAAATATATCAGAGATTTCCAGCGTATTGATTGTCATAAGACAAATTTTCAAGGTTGCTTGATGAAGAGTTTAATCTGCGATTGTTAACAATCTCGGAACGACCAACAACAATCACGAATTCCGATAGGTGCTTTTCTTTCACCGACCCTCCATTAAAAATTATTTCACCATGACACTTCCGAAAATAACCAACGTTGCCCATATAATGAGTCAACCCTTCATTTCACAAACATCAAACCGTGCAGCCGGTTTGGATAAATTTCATTTGTAATTTTCGTACTTAATGGTTCATTCACAATATCATTTCAGAAGAAATCATGCCTCTCGATTGGACTTCCACTCAAGTAACTGATGAATACCGTCAGAAGAAGGCACAGTCAACCACAGAGATTTTCAATGAACTTCGACCACAGTGGTCCTATCCCACCACTTGGCGACTGTTAGGCTTCGAAAGGGACCCTTGTGGACTCACCGGACAGCAGTATCCTGCTGAAGAAACATACGAGCACGCACGAAACCTCCTCACCCAATGGGAAAGGGTGCAGGAACAAGTGGACTTAAATGTGGTTAAGTCAAGGATGTACCTCGCGAACGTGGAAGAGGACATCCGCGTCGGACGTATTGCGGAGGCTTACCCACCTCGACCGGCCCGCGATACCCGACGGCCATATCCGGTAGCTACTTCGAGGAAAAGCTGAAAACGACATTTTACTGAAGAGTCCTGATTCCTCGGCAAGGAACAAAGACCCTAGTTTGTAGTATTAATGTCGTAAAAATTTAAAAATTCCAATGTCATTTGCCTTGTTTCTCTTTGTAATCAGATTCTATTTGTAACTATGTTTATAATGATTAAAGTTTGATGTAATTAAGCCCATAAAGAATTCGAAAGTTTTCTTTTATTATAACGATGTCGACCCTGCAGTTAATACAAGCCGAATTGGATCACGCTAGGCGGACGAATGCGGATCTACTCACCCAAATAATCCAAATGACCCGGGAAGTACAACAAATAAAGGCAACCTGGTCGGATCCGACAAAAATGAAAGCTATTTACCACAGACTCACGGTGGCACAAAAAGGTTGGGCGGAAGAGCGACAGCTTAATCAGAGCTTGCGTACCCAAATCAGAGGATTGGAGGTCACCCTAGCAGTCTGTCGGGAGGGGGAAGCAGTAACATACCCGCTCGTCTTCGCCCCGTCCCAGATGCCACATAAAAGTTCTCAATCTACAATCCAGTCCGCCACTCCATCCAATAATCGTCGGCCGGGACGCAAGGAGCGTGCCCGACGTCGAGCAATACAACCCCCAAGCCTATCCCATTAACTCACGAATGCTATGTGTTTTTCGTTGATTTAAATAGAATAGTTGCACCTATAGTTAATTTATTTCCTAGATACATTTGTATACAAGCATTATCATGAATACTCGTATCACGTCATCGAACCTTCGTCCCATCTCCCACAGTCAACAAAAATTTGATCTTGAACTTTTTACACAAGGGACAGAGCAAAGCGAGCATAGGTCTTCTATCGACAGCTCGTGGACGCGAGGATTGTCTGAGCAATTACAGTATTAGTAATAATGCTCACTTTTTGCGGACAATTCACCCACTTGAACACATTTCCAACGTTGCCTAGCAACGGTGCCAAGTGGCAACTAGAATCATTTTGTATGGCGTTACTAGGGCAACATTAAAGATAGGCAAATTTCGAAACCCTGTAACCCACCATTATTGTTGTCCGTATTGATGATTATTCTATGGCCTGTAGACCCTTTGTTAAGTTAAATATTTCCACAGTATATCTTTTACCCTTATCCCTATTACAACATCAATGTTCTCTATTATTATTACTAGCATTATCATTGTTACTATTATATGTATTACCTTTATTAACTGTTACTACTATTACCTTTATTATTATTTTTATTACTATAATTACCATTATATTTATTGTTTTTACTACTACTATTATTATTACTATTATTATTATCATAATTATTATCCTTATTACTACAAGTGCCATGATTATTATTATTATTATTATTATTATTATTATTATTATTATTATTATTATTATTATTATTATTATTATTATTATTATTATCAATATTATTAACAAATTTTTGTGTAGGGATTCGTCCTTATTCCTCAGCTTTAAGAAATATTTTTCTTATAAAAATTTAGCCGTAATCCATCAGTATTTTTCCGGTTTTCGATAAAGTATTTTTGTTAATTCGAAAAATTTTAGCAGCGTTCCGCCCTTATTTTACGGTTTTATCCTTATTCTGCAGTTTTCGATAAAGTATTTTCATCGATTCGGAAAATTTGAGCAGCGTTCCGCCCTTATTTTACGCGTTCTATTTTTACTTTACTTTCTTTGTTAAGTATTTGAATTAATTCGGAAAATTTGAGCAGCATTCTGCTCTTATTTTACAGTTTCATAATACTCTTCTACCAACAGTTGAGCCGCATTTCACTTTAAATTTACTATTTTCGATAAGTATTTTGATCAATTCGGAATTTGAGCAGCTTTCCGCCCTTATTTTACAATTTTTATGATAAATGTTTTAACTATTTCCGAAAATTTACGCAGCGTTCTGCCTATATTTTTCGTTTCGATTCAACATAATTTATTTAAGTCTTATATATTATTTAAAAACTGCAACGCACACCACTACGATCAGTCTCCAAGTGAGACTGAAAATCAATATTTCAACCAAGTTGAAAATAATACTGCAAAGTAGTTGTGTTAATTTGTGAAAACACATCAGTATATATACCTATAATTTGGCCTTAACCTTGCGTGTTAATTTTATTGCGATTAAACAAAATTCGACCTTGAAATTATTTGTGTTATCTAAATTAAATTTTTATTAATTTCTTAATTTAAATTGGTAATTTATTTTTAACATTTTTAATTAAATTTATTCAGCCAAAAATATTTTATTTTTTATTCATTTAATTCATTAATTTTTACTTTTATATAAATGGTCATTTTACGGTCAAATTTTCTTGTTATTATGTTATTTTTTTATGTAAATTTCATGCGGTTCTTGATGCATTTTGTATTTATTTTATTTTACTTTTATGATTTTGATTTTATATTTATTTATATTCTCTCAGATTTTAAAATGTTTAGTTGGTATTGTATGTTATATTTTAAGTTATCTTGGTGCTCGGTTTTCATGCTGTATTACTGATGCATTTAAACAATTCTCGAGGCTTTTTGTGTTCTAGCCCAACATAATTACACTAGTAATACACATAATAATTTATTTTAACTTTTTATTTCGAATAATTCTTAATTATATATATTTTTTGATAATAATATCATTTTATTTTATTTGTGTGTTTTACATTTAATTAATTTATAAAGGTGTTGCATTATTTCGTGATTTAATGAAATTGGGGTTTTGGTGTTAAAAAATATTTAGCTTATTAATTTTTGGGGTACTCCAGTGGCATTTTCGGTCTGGTAAAGACAATCAAAGACTTAATAATTTATTTTTAAATAAATATAAATATAAATTTTTCAATTAATATTTCGATTAAGTTTTATTTCCAATGTGTCCGTTCCACATTCATATTTGACTATGGTTTCTTTCCCCGAATATTTCATCCCATTGTACATTATTTCGTCTAGTCCGATTGAGGTAGCAATGTCGGTCCTGGTTGTTGGCTGTTCCACTGGAGCTTTACTTTTAAGTATTGGTTTGCGTTTATTGAACGTTACTGGTTCTATTTTCGTTTCTGCTCTCTGTTTCACCATTAGCAGAAAAAACACTAAAATCTCTTCCGTCATACCCATTGAAGATTGTGTCGCCATCTGATATTTTACTGTCACCTCCATTTGCATTGCTCTATCTTTTTTGCATTCAATTTGGCTAGTACTCTCTTGACCTTTTGATTCATATCCGCCAATGAATATTTTTTGGAAATTACTTTTTGTGGCCATTTTACATGATGCTCTCATTGGTTTTCAATTGTTTTATATATCCGCCGAATACTCTTTGCATCTTCCTTTGCTGAGTGGAATTCTGTTTGTGTTTTTTCTCCACATATTTCTTCCACCAACGTTTGGAGTTTAAACCATTGTCCTTTCTTTGATATTTCCATTTTTTCGAAAATAAGTGCGGCAGCGAGATCCTTAATGCCATATAATTTTCTTAACCAAATCTTTAAGTATTGTAATTCGGCATATAGGTCATGCCTACCAATATCTTCCCCACTGTTAGTTTCTGAACCTCCATCATTTCCATATACTGATCCAGTTGATTTCTGGATGCAGCTTCATTAATCCCATGGCAAATTGATACACAGTGCTGGATCCTCATCCTTGGTGTGACATACACGTTCTTCAGTACCTTTCCATCATAATTTATAATAGCGATTGATAGTGAAATCATCTCGCGTGTTTCTGAAGTGTCATATTCGGCATTTTTGACATATTTCGTCTAGAGTCATGCCCTTTCTCAAAAATGAGTGTTTCTGTCGCAGCATTTCATCGTTGATTGATGAAATCCTGGTTCGTCGATTATGGGTTCATTTTTTGGAACCTCGTTTATTGCGTTCGGAATCCTCACTTCTACTGCTATTGTGACTTTGTCGTATGCTGCTCTAATTCTCTTCTTTCGCAGTTCCTCTGAAATTTACCACGATGTAAATCTTTGCTCTTCATTCCATATTTTCCATCTTTCATCTAAGATCTCGATTTTCCCGTCGATAATGTGCATCCGGTATTCGTTTTCAGCTTTTGTATCGATTTCTTCAGCTAATTTTAATCCGGAATTCCTCTGAACAATAAATAAGAATATCTTCATTTTTTCTATCTTCCGTGCGGAACTAGTTTGAGATCAACAAGTTGTTTTCGATCGAAAATCTTTTTGGATCTCCATATTTTTTCTTCAATCGATGTCATCCTTGTGCTGTTTTTCCATCGCTCCATTTTTTTTCTAAAGACATTAGAAATTAATTGTTGAATTTAAGATTTTGTGATAGGAGGCCGTCGGTAAGTACTCGAATGGTACCACCTTTGATCCCTATATAAATAATAATATTTAATAATAAATTCTTACCGTTTTAAATTATTTTAATTACACTAATTTATTTTTTTATTTTACTGTTAAATTTATACCCTTTACTCCTATTCAAACAAATTTTATTTGCTATCCCCTTATATATATATATATATATATATATATATATATATATATAATGTCAATATAAAATAGGCATGCAATAATCAATTGTATCTCACTAGACGAATGTTTCCTCATACACGACCCACGAAGATCTTGGTCAATCGATACGATCGTGATGTTTATTTGTTCGAATAAGTTTTGAAAATGATATCATGTATATGACAAGAATGATAATAGTTATTGTCGTGATCACAATTATGAAGGATGTTCCAGCATTACCGATTTGTGATGTGGTTTGGTTGAATACTGTTTCAGAATCATTAGCTCGAAATATAGTTTTGTTATACACAATTGAATAGGATTTATTATCATCTGTTTGTTTTCTCCATGCTTTGGTTGAAGAATATTCTTGGTTAATTTTCATTGGTAAATTGGATCTTTTGTTTGGTTGGTTCACTGAAGCTCGAACAGCTTTACTTTCGATGAATGTTTTTTGCCAACTGCTAGTCTGATTTGTACGTCGATAATATTTAATTTTCATATGCACCATTTTAATTTTGGATGCTGATCTTGACAATGGAAAACAACTCTATTAGTTTCGTTTAATTAACGAATTGACTGTTGATTGACATATACCTCGACCCATTTATTATCACTAAAAGTGCCATTTGTCTGAAGTAATTTTTCATAATAATGAATCCACGATATTATAAGTTTTATTTAATTTTAAATTAAAGTACTTTACTAATGGTTTTCTCAGATTGAGGGTATCGACTGAATAGCTTTGAAAAATCACTTTGACTTGTTGGGTTTCATCTGGTTGCCAATATACGTTAATTCCATTTATAACGGGTTCCCACTTCGACGTGGCTTTTTAATTTTTGTGTCTACACGTTCAATCTAATTAAACTATGCAGTTTTCTTACAGAATTCTTTCGAGGTTCATATTGTTTTATCAGCCAGGGATATTTGAAATTCATTGTTCAATCCTGTGCAATAAAAATATTTTGATGATAACCTAGTTTTTTCGGGGGCTCAAAATAACTCACAAAATTATCAATTTCGATTTATACTGATTCTTTACAAAGATATAACCATACAATTTGAGTAAGAGTTGAATATGTTTGAACATTTTCAAGCACCTCAATCTCCGCTTTTGCATACCTTGGCATGACTTCTGCCTCGTTTGAACAAAATAGGTTAGATATTATTAATGTCACGAACAATGCTTTAGTCATATAATTCAACGGGGTGGGGTTTTTCGTAAATATTTGTATAATATTCGGCCCATCATCTATTTTATCTTGCTTTGATCTCAACGAATATTTCACTTCACCATCTTATTGAACCTTTTTTCAACGATTCGCATGTACCACTATTGTTTCTGCCTTTTTGTTTCTGATCGGTCGTAACTTTAAGTTGGTTTCTGTCGTATCACATACCGCATACGGTCCTTTGAATGATCTTTGTAATTTTGTTGACAGTCCTTTTGTTGGTTCGGGTTTGTTTAAATATACTAAATCCCACACTTTTATTCCATGTTCATGCGCTCGTTTATCATACTGGTCTTTGTAACTCTCCTGATTATATTTGATTTTGAGTCCTGCTTGTTTCCACACTGATTGTAGTCTCTCTTGCATCAAAGCTTTATAGCCTGGAACTTCCATATACTGTGTGACTGAAATAATTCCGTAATTGATTTAAATAGATCGCTTTGAAAATTTGTACCTTGATCAGTTAATAATTTCTTTGGTGAACCCTATCTGAAAATAATATTCTCAACAAATATTCTAGCAACTGTTTCTGCTTTCTGATTCTTCATTGCGTAAGCTTCTGGCCATTTTGTTAAATAATCACAAAAGACTACAATATATTTATTCCCATTTATTGTTTCTGGCAATGGTCCGACGATATCCATTGCTGTAATTTCAATTGGTGCCGACGGAATTGGCATTGGTTTCAAGGGAACTTTGATTTTCTTTCCCGTATTTCTACGAGTTAAGCATATTTTGCAAGTACTGCACCACTGCTTTACATCTCGTTCCATTGTTTCCAAATGATATTTTAATCTCAGTCTAGAATATGTTTTTCTGGACGATAGATATCCCACAAGCGCACATCGTGATGTGCCAATAACAATGTAACTCGATTCTTCGTCGGTACTACTATTAATAAGCTACCGTTTTTTATACATTTGAGTAGTCCTTCATGAATGACATATTTAAGGTTCTCTTCCATTACATACTTCCAATCACCCTAATTTTTAAACGTAACCGCGTGCTTCCGTAATTGATTTACTTCCTCATCTTCTTCTTGATTAGCTTGCAGTTCTTTCATATTACATACCCCTCTCATTACAGTGAATATTGTATTTTCACTCTGTGTTTCTTTCTCAACGTGTCATGTTATCAGCGTTTGCATTAGCTTTTCCTGTCCGATATTTAATTTCAAAATCCTATTCTTGTAAGGCTAAAGACCATCTTATTAATTTGCTTGCTGAATCTCTATGCTTCATAAGCCATTGCAATGGATTGTGATTTGTCAATACTAAAAACTTTCTGCTAACCAAATATTGTCGAAATATAGTTATGCCATAGACTCAGGCTAAAGTTTATTTTTCTATTGTAACGTAATTCTTTTCGTGAGGTTTCAATGTTCTACTCGCATAGGCAATCATGCGATCTTTTTTGCCTTCAACTTTTTGCCCTAAAACTGTACCCAATGCAAAATTACTGGCATCGGTCATGACGATAAAAGGCTTTTAAAAATCTGGGCACCTCAAAATTGACTGCATTGTTAGACTCTCTTTCAATACATCAAATGCTTCTTGTTGGGACTTTTTCTATACAAATTTACTTTGTTTCTTCAGTAGTACGTTTAGAGGTTGTGCAATATGAGAAAAATCTTTAATAAATTTTCAGTAATAGCAATCATATTCTCGTAAACACCCTAAGGGTATCACGAAATAAGTCACTGCAATCTGATTAACTTCTTTATCTGTTTACTACTTTCAACTCGTTTCTCTAACTCGTTAGATTTTTCTTCTCGACCAACTGGCAACTTACAATACAAGGTTTCTTTAAATTAATCGGAAATAACACGCAAACACAACAAAGCAAATTTAAAATCAAGTAAACAACCTTAAAATATGAGGAAAATGTAATTAAATATAAAAGCAAAAATATAAAAGTAAATTAAAATAATAACAGATATACATCAAGATCCGCACAAAATCAACATAGAAATAACAAGATAACACAACGATTTGACCGAAAAAATGAACGATTCATAAGAATTATCAAGTAACGAATAAAATAAGGAAAAAATAGAATATTTCAATAAAAAATATTTCATTAAAAATTAAATAAAATAAATTGTTCATTTAAAATAGAAAAATGATAAAATTAAAATTACAATTTAAACCAAGGTCAAATTTTGTTTTAATGCATCAAAAAACACGTAAGGTTAGGGTCACAGAATAGGTATAAATACCGATTCATTTTCACAAGATTTTAACCAATTAGTAAGAAATCACTTTTTCTCGCAAAAAGCTAAGCTGTTTTTGTCAGAAGAAACCGATAATCACTTTCGAAAAATCAGTCGACTTTACAAAATACCACCAGTTTTGAAAGGAGTCTTACGGATCAATTTCATTTAATGTTGTGGATTTATATTACCAAGTGATGGTAATTTCGAATGAAAAATGATGATATGATAAATGATGTGCTAATGTTATGACCAATTATATGTATCAGAAGTTGAAAATGTGTTAAAATATACATTCAAGTCGAGATTTGTAAGTGCAAATATATCCACCAATATCTCGTGTCCGTGAAGATGCAGCAATGGACAAATCAAATAAACTAGGATGCCTTGTAGATCTAATAAACTCCGTAAACAAATTGTTTGATGATAAATAAAGAAGAATGCAAATTGATCTAAATATTTCGTGAATAAACCGATAGATGACTGTAGAGCAGTGGTTCTTAATCGGTGCTCCGCGAAACGAAAGCTAAACTCATATAACATAAATTTATTAGAACAAATTTTCAAAATTATGTCTTTATCATATAATAAGACACTAATCGTCTCAGTTGTATATGACAAAAAAGTGATACTATATAATATATATATATATATGTATATTGCATAACTCAATTTTAATCTACATATATGTGGTATGTACTTGGTCTGTTTATTTGGTTTAACGGCGTTTAAGAAATTTTCGTTAATTTTTAAATTCTAAAAAATATTTAAATCAAGTAAGCTGAAATATTTTATATCTTATAATAGTTATATGTTCTTTGTTAAAACATAAACAATTGTGACATAAATTAATTATTTTGTAATGCAAATTAAATAAATATATGTATGTACTGATTCTTATTCCCAATTTATATAAAATAGCCATGGACAAATTCTTTAAACGAAAAAGTAATTCGGAGAAAAATATTAATGATGGAGCAGTACATGTCGGAGTAGTATTAATAGTGGCAACACAGAAGATGTTTCAACATGTAATAAAATAAAGAAGACTAATAGGCAGACTAAATATATCAGTTTCGGGTTTACATGGACCGGTGAAAAGGAGTGTCCAATTCCTAAAAGTGTTGTATGTGGTGTAGAGCTGTCCAATAGTGTTATGTTTCCGGCTAAATTGAACCGACACTTTACTAATACGCATGCTAATCTTGTTTCAAAAAATAAGGATTATTTTAAAAGGTTATTGGGCATACAAGCTAAGCAAGCAAAACAATTTAAAGGTGCTATGACAATTTCTGATAAGGCGCAAATTGCTTCATACAAGGTAGCCGAATTAATTGCACTGAAATTAAGACCACATACTATAGCAGAAAGTCTTATTTTACCGTCATATTGTGAAATAGTTAAAATTATGTTTGGTGATGATGCAAAAAATGAGATTATGAAGATTCCCCTATCTAATGATACAATTAAAAAAGAATAAAAGACATGTCACATGATATTGAGGAAATCGTTAATAATAAACTTTCCAAGAAATATTTTGCTTTGCAAATTGACGAATCTGTTGATATTAGCAGCAAAGCTCAATTACTTGCATTCGTTCGGTTCATTGATGAAAATGAAATAGTAAATCAATCTTTTTGCTGCAGAGAGCTTACAGAACATACAACAGGAAAAGATATT
The DNA here is from genome assembly GCA_022537955.1 of Schmidtea mediterranea. NCBI lineage: Eukaryota > Metazoa > Platyhelminthes > Tricladida > Dugesiidae > Schmidtea > Schmidtea mediterranea. The sequence continues at coordinate 135,471 of JAKGRZ010000044.1, read as the reverse complement.
TTTAATTGTATTACCACATATTTAGAAAAATCCCAAATATCATGGGATTTCTGCGTAGTAATTTGTACAGATGGATTTCCATCAATAGCAGGATCTATTAAAGGATGTGTTACACTTGTGAAGGAAAAGAATCCAAATATTCTATCTACACACTGTTTTTACATCGGGAAGTTTTAGTTTCAAAAACATTGCCAAACACATTAAAATCTGTATTGGATGAAGTGGTACAAATAGCAAATTGTTGGGCCAGAACATAAACGGCCTTGGAAAATGTTTAAATGGGTCGGTAACACACATGCAAACATAACATGCAAATTTAAACTCAAACCTATTAAAACATCAACTAAACCCTATCAAAATATGAGAAAAAAGATAATTACATATAAAATAAATAAACATAAAAATAAATTAAAATAATAACAAAATGCAACAAGATCTGCACGATACAAATACAAACATAACATGAAAACCCAACAAATTCGACCGAAATTTGATAAATCAATGAAATTTCATGAAAGTGAAATTTAAATCGAAGAATTTGAATTAGAAATAATTCAATAAAAATTCTAAATAAAAAATTATCAAAATAAATTAAAAAATAATAAAAATAAAGATTAGAATACACTAGAAAATAACAAGGTCGAATTTTGTTTTACTAAATCAAAAATAACACGCGAGGTTAGGGACAGAAAATAATTATAAATACCGATGCATTTTCACATAAAATTTAACCAATTTTGAACCAAAAAAACATTTTTGAAACCATTTTTCAAACAAAATTTGTTTTAAAATTTTTCAATTGTTTTAACAGCTATTTTTAGGTGAGCAGTAGTTTTATTTGGAGACTCTCTCTCCACGTCACATCCTCGCAACCTCGGTAGAGCTCTGCTTGGATGTCGGCGTGGGGGGGGATGTATTTTTATGTTATTTTTATGATGCTTTTGGTCAAGTAATTTGTATATTATTTTAATATATTAATAAACATTTATAATGTATAAATTTAACTTGTTTTTCATAAAATTAATAATTTATTTGTCGAAATTTTTCCGGCCCACAGCCAAAGACACACCGCAAGATATCAAAATCAACAAACTATTCAGATTCGTGTAAGTGCGTCGTGGAATATCGCCGATGATCTGTGCCCGTGAAGACCCGGCGTGCGGAACGCAGGGATTGGAACGTCAATATTATCCCGTATAGAAGAAAGGAGAAATAAGGAAAAGGTCTTTTGGCTTCTTCCTCGTTTCTAGTTTTCTTTAAATTCGACCTAAATTATTTTACACACAGCTCAAAATCATCACACCGAGTAGTCCAGTGGGCACTCACTAAATATAATATGAACATAAAATGCGCCTAAGGCCAATTAGGGGAAGGTCACGGGTAATTAAATAAAAATGAAATCGTTGTTATTAATTATAAATTCATGATAATAAATGTAAATTGCGAGGTACTAATATAACCTGAGGTGACCCTAAATCAGCACGCGACAGCCACGAACTTACTGTAATCAAGTCATAATAAACCAGTTACGATAAAATTTAAATACCCATAGTCTTTGAGAATTCGATAAGGATGCCTCCAGGAAAACAAAGTGAGAAAATTTTTATTATTACCTCACCCTTACATCAATCCCATAGTCGTTTGCGAATAAGTATTAATGATAAATTAAACTAGTAAATAACCGGTGATATTCAATTGGCATACATCGACGGCCAGGTAGTATGATAGAAGTAAACCAAAGTACCGGGATCCAATCAACAATTCCGCGCCGGCAGCAAACCCATCAACAGTCCCGTCAAGTAATCACCGGCCTGGACGCAAGGAACGTGCCCTACGCAGAGCCGCACGTCTGCCAAGCCAATCGAACTAACTTACCGACATTATATATAATTGTAATCGTTTTTCCTGTCTGAATAAATAAAATTGTAATTATCGTTAAACCAATCTAAAGTAACAGGTCACAAGATATGATTTATATGGAATTCTCGTCGTGAGTACTCACACCGTGTCATCGAAACATCGTTCTATTTCTACCGCTCAACATGAATCTGATCTTGAACTTTCTCACACAGGGGACAGAGTAAAGCGAGCACAGGCCTTCCATCGACAGCTCGTTGGACCCGAGGGTTGTCCGAGCAATTACAGTATTAGTAATAGTGCTCACTTTTTGCGGACAATCCACCCACTCGAACACATTTCCAACGTTGCCTAGCAACGGGTGCCGAGTGGTAGCTAGAAAATATTTGTATGGCATTACCGGGGTAACGATAAGACGATTTAAACAAATAGCGACACCCAGTAACCCACCATTATGTTTATATTTATATCGTGCGAATCTTGTTGCATTTTGTTATTATTTTAATTTATTTTTATGTTTATTATTTTATATGTAATTGCTTTTCTCTCATATTTTGCTAGGTTTAATTGATGTTTTCATAGGTTTGAATTTAAAACTGCATGTTATATTTGCATGTGTGTTACCGATTCATTTAAACATTTTACAAGGCCGTTTGTGTTCTGGCCCAACAAAAGTTACATCAACCTCATTTTTAAACGAAATAAATTCCATTAAAATTTATTTCTTACAAAAAGCAAAATATTTTATTAATTAAGCACAAGGTAATAAAATTTTCTTAACTATTAGATATATTTTATAATTATCCTTTTAATTGCAATAAGCTTTTCGCTGAAGAGTGTTGAAAGCCGTTGAATTAGAGCTTATAATTGTCTTTTTAAATATTTTTAAAATTATATCTAAGATTTATTTTTTAACTTAACCTTTAATTTAATCATTATTAAGAATTTTATATTAATAAAAATTACATACATTTTTATTGTTTAAATGATTTGAGAGATAAATAAAATTTAAAATTTAATTTTTGAGGTTTTATTATTTTATTTCAATTATATTACTTAAAAGCAGTATTTATTGTAATTTTTAAATGTTATTTAAATTTATGTTTTAGAAATACATGTAAAAATGTCAAACAATAAAAATTCTAATTTTAAATTGGTCTGGACTCAAGTTTATATTTTTTTAAGAAAAAACAAAATTAATGAAATATATTTTGAACATGACATGATAGATGAAAATTTCAAAGTGTTGTATGAGTATTTTAACTCAGTTTTACTGTTAAGTAACCGTATTTTTAAAGAATTTCCAGTCGAAAATCAAGATTTCGAAATTGTTATAAAGAATTTAATTTTTAATACCGTATTTAATAAAGAAATTAAATGTAAATTATATGGACCATTGAAAAACTACTGTGAGATCCTAATTCATTCCTTTGAAAAATCTAACCATAATTACTTTGTTTTATTTGAGAATGTATTTAATATACTGAATTCATGCTTAATTCCCATCGAAAATATATTTATAGACATATTTATTGAAGTTTTAAAAGATTATATCAAGAAAATACTATTTTTATACAACACGGAATACGATGTCAACATTTTAGAAAAGATTTTTGAAACTAAAACCTTAATAATTGAAAAGAAAATCATTCCTAGTCTTTTTCCACAAACATTTAAAAATGGAAATTTAAGTTCGGTTCTGTCCAATGAATTCTTTCACAAGATCTATTTTGATACCAGAGTTGAATCAATATTTGATATTGTAATGGATTATCCAGATTCAGTCGTAGCTATTAATGATTTAAGACAATGTATTTTAGTCTTAAACAGTGGAAAAGTCATGTGCACCAAATTAAAATCCGAGGTGAGAATAGTTCTTTAAATTATTATTAACGTATTTTTATTAATTTTGAATATAAATTTTGTATTTAATAAAGTAATTTCAAATTTCTCATTAATATTTTTTAGTTGATATGCATTTTAAACGTGTTTTTCGTTAAGTGACCTGGACAATTTGTGTAGATATCCTCAATAAATGAGTTTATTGGTTTATAATAAAATCATTTTAATTACAGTTTTATAAGGGTGTTGCATATTGAAAATTGGCCAATACAATTAGGTACCCAAAAATCCTACCTGGAAAGCATGTAAATATATATTTATATATTTTATATAAGCATTATTTTTAGCCAGTTACAATAAAAATATATACAGTAGCGTGATGTTTCGAGAGGGCGGGCACCACTTTGTTCAATTTATTTAAGCTTACATACCACGAAGATAATTGATAGATCATCCAATTAAATTCCACAAAACATTTATACTCCCGAAAATTTTAAATGATGTTCTGCAACATTACGAATCTCTGGTGTCTAATAGCTATATTTTTGGCGATTGGCCAATTCGTTTAATTTGAATATTGCCTACTTACTCCATACAATCCTCTGAAAACTTAACGTGCTCCTGACATTTGCTAAATTCCATTCTCAAAACTCCACTATGGTCATAATCATCTTCGTTTAAGGCGTTTATTACTCCAATCGCTTCTTGTCAAACATATTTTCTTGAAGTTTCCAGTAGTTTTTGTTCTCTATAAGCCGCCTTTGCACTTACATTAAGTCCTCACTTATGGTAAAACTTTAAAATAAATTTACGTCGTTCAAAGTTTAATCATACCAGCCATTATTTTAAATCTGTTTTACCAAAACGGCTTACCATTATTGACAAAAATGGACGCGGAATGATTAAGGATACAACGGAGACTCGTTGTGTTTAGTGCTTGTATTGTTCAAGGACGGTTATTACAAGCTGATGATTTAAAGCGTCGCATATCAATTAATCAAAACATGTTAGATGCAATGTGGCCAGATATTCGGGACCCTCTGTATAAGGAAATGCAACCAAATTATCCGGATTACTTTTATCTACTTTAAATAATTTGCAATGCTTTATTATAAATCGCTAATCAAATTTAAAAATTACTTTAAATTAGGGAATAATAATAATAGTAATAGCATTTATATATTAGTTTTTAGCCGTAAAGATTATTGCGTATCACTATATGTTAGAGACCGCCCAAAATGATGTCACGCAATTTTGTGCTTGTAGGAAGGTGTTTCAAATGGAGTTTCCGGGTAGTTGGTCGATGAGTTATCTTGCATTATATTTTTATGTTTTAATATCGGTTTAAGTGCAAATATTGATTTTTGAGTGCAGAAGTTAAAAATAAAATTTCTGATTATAGTCAGAGGTGATTTTTGCACTTTTCTGCACCAAAAAAGTGTAATTATTGATTTAAATGTACAGGTAAAGGTCAACATAAAAGTGCAATTACTAAAACATTGTTAATATGGAAAAAAGCGATATTTTGTCCAGGCGTAAATAAAAAAAGATGTGTTCTTTGACGACAAACAAGATTATATACAAAAGATTTATTTTTCATAGACTTTCTGTTTCAAAAAATATTTCACAAATATTGATTTTACAAGAAGTTTGAAACTATATGCTATTATTTGGATATCCCATCTAAACTTTTAGTGGATTTGGTGTAGAGTGAGCAGTGTTTTCCAAAGGATGTTTTAAGTAGGATCAAATTTTCATTTTGTTTTTGATTTAAATATTTTTGATTAAATTAAATCCTTACTTAGAAAAAGTCTGGGAATAAGTTCTCATTGGAAAACTCATTTGCAGTATTAACCGTGTCTAAAATATCCCATTAAGCTCATGACGTAACTTATTGACAAACTCTTTCTAAAAAAATGTTTAATTTATCCATTTATCTGTAATCGAATGCCTTTCGTTTTTCACGTGCTCGACAATAATCTCTAATTAATTTAGATCAATTTACGATTGTTGCACCCAGCAGTCGCCACTCCTGATTTGATTTCCGGGTACATTTGTATCATCAAATCATTAAGATTACTCGACCCGACTTATGTATTTGAGGAAATTGTCACTCCTGATATCCGAAGTTATTTATTGAAACGCGAAGATACAATCAAATCTATAGTAGATAAGGTTTGAATAATGTATTAATAGATTCTATTATGGCATTTGCTGATCAGATTTTAACGGTTGATGAAGAAAACGACAATTGTATATATCACGAATTAGCTCAACCAACTCCAATAACGATTGTCCCTCAAGGCGGACTGACTGAAAGTGGAGATGTAAAATGTTTGTTTATATTTATGCTTTTTTCTGCATATTGTGTCGATTTCCATAAATTTATATATTTAATCACTCATATAATGTAACGGGACGCAACTGGGGAAACTTAATTAATAAATTTATTTTTACCTATAATACTTTTCAACATTGTGATTTTCAACGGAAATCACTGTTTAATATTTATTTAAATCTCTTTATAATTCTCTATTTTGAATGGTAAAGGTTAATGATGTAATAAATATTATTAAATCAATATATAATCTATATCAATATAAAATTAACAATTTGCTCAATTAAATTCATATTATTATTATTCATTATATTGTTTTTAATTTATAAGAATCTAAATTGAGGCTTGAATAAATTGGGCTAAAGAATTACAGAAAGTCAATAAATAATTAATTATTGGAGTTAGAACCCTAGAAAATAAACCAGATAGTCGTTAATCAATCGATTACAGGAGTAAATTTGTGCTTCAAAAATTAGGTTTTTGTTAGGTATAAATAAGGAAAAGAAAAAATGATATTTTTTAATCTAATCCAATAATATTGTGCCAATCGAATTTATTATATCATTGATTTTTAACCCTTTCTATGGCAAAGGAAACTAAAAGTCACACACACTTTTGTCTGTCAGCTGTCAATAAATATAGCGGGAAAACGCATCTATGGTTTCAAATACTATAAATTTGTTCTCCTGTGGCTCAATATATGCCAGTAGTTGTACCAAAAGTAAAATGATTACCGATAGCGTTACACTTAGATATTTTTATTAGTTTAAAATGGTGTACAGTATATTGCCACCACCTTAGAAAGGGTTAATATAAGAGGAAAATGTGGAAAACAAACAAACCTATTAAGAGTTTTATTATAAATATCATAAATAAACTGCTGATAAATTGTCAATGGACTTTATAATTTAAATATTATATATAATATTACATAATGTAGTGAACAAACATTTTAAAAGCTTTATATCACCAAACTGATCTTTTCAATTTTTCTAAACATTTTCCACTTTGCTAAAATCAGAAATCCATGTGAAACTTATTGAAACACATTGTTCCAATTCGATGTCGAATTTCCCATAAGCTAATGTTTTTAGATTATCTTACTTTATATTCTGCATTATTTATCAATGGATATTAAAATTATACTAAATTAATGTTAATTGGTGCCCTGCTACTAAAGGTGAAATTGGTTTAAACGGTTAGGTACACTGAGAGAGATGCATGACTGGATTCCCGATCCAATCGATTCAGTCGGAATTCGAAGTTTGTGGTACAAACGGCTGGATGTATTGAGCCTTCTGCTTAGTATCTATAACAGTCGGGAATTATTTGCATCTGAATATAAAAACCTGCTGAGTCAGAGATTGGTGAAAAAATTGATTTCGATGTGGACAAAGAACTTAGAAATTTAGAAACATTAAAATTGAGATTTGGACAAGACTATCTTCAAGATTGTGATGTAAACTTGGTAAAAATCTGAATCAATTGACACGGCTTAACTAGGTAATGCTGAAAGATATTAGGGAATCTAGAAGAATCAATAATACTATACAAGAGAAATTCTCATTGTCTGACACAGTACCGGAATTCAATATTCAATCCTATGTCATATCTGCCGAATATTGGTCGAAAATGATTGAAAAAGAGTTTCAGTTGCCAGAAAAATTAAAGATATGGTTTGATAAATACTCTAAGTATTGCATTTTAATTACTTTATCGTGATGCTATTTTAATTATTCTATTGCCACCCAAACAAATAATTCTAATAATCTTACTATTCGTAACAATTACAGTTCCATAAATTATGCTTCATTCGATAGGGAAAAGCCTATTTTCAGATAAAATTCCATCGTATCGATTAAAATTAAAAGTTACTGTAAAATGTTATTTTTATAAATTTGAATTATCAATTCAATATTAATAATCGAATAATTTTATTATATTACCATTCGATAAGGTCAATATTCAAATCGCATTGCAAAGATAATAATACATTGGGTAAGTAAGCAAAATTGAAAATACTAATTTCCTTAACTTTTTATCAATCTGTCTTTCTATGTCACTTTATATAAATTTTATGCAATAAAGGCAAATTTTGTGACAGAAGGCAAGTTAAAATTTGTAGTTTTCATTATATTTATAATTTAAATTTTTAATGTTTAATATATTCTTATTTAAATAAAGTTTCCATTTTTTCGAATTCCAGGTCATTTATGCTTCTTTATTTTAAAAAATTGGAGTTTTATTAAAAAATGTTATTATGCTGACTCGTCGCTTCTCTCATATTCGTGGATAGACGGATGTGATAAAGCGCTTGAAATATATTAAAATTGTATTTTTATAATATAAATTCCCCGTAATAAATAATTGCTGCTCAGAATTATTGTCTGCGTGTATTTTTTAATATATGATTATATAGGCCCGTTACAGTTGGGGGGCAGAAGGTGCCCCCATGTTATGTGAGCGGCCAAGTTGAAGGGCGGCCACCTACTAACTATTATTATATTTTAAAAAAATTGATTTTAATTTGGAGTACTAAACTGTAAAAAAAAATTAAACTTGGTCGAATTAAGTACAATAAAAGTTTTGATAAAAACATTTTTTATTTATTTTCCAATTTACTTATATTTTTTTTTAATTCCATGGCAAAACTTTAAATTTTACTATTAAAAATTTCTAAGTATGCCATCACTTTTTAACATTGCCAGGCAATTCTAATTAAAAAATTAAATTAATATGGCCAGCAATATTGTCTTTGCAACTGAGCGGCCAGCAACGCAGGAACGGCAATGGGATTGTAGTGTGTGTGTCTGTATTTTATTTTTCATTCAAATTACTTTTCTGCTCTTCTGTAAATTCCTATAGTGAATGCTCATCATTAATTATTTATTGCAGTAGACTATAATTTTTGATATCTGGAGTATTTCAAATGTAATAATATAAATAAATCATTCGATATAAATATTTGATAGCTAGATAAATTAGTAAATGCATTTCATAACTCACGAGCTGTTTTTGACTCTACGATATTTTATCGATATCAAATTATGTTTTGTTATGAAATTTACACAATAATGATAGAAAGTATTCACTTTTCTTTCTAAGCTTCATATTTTTTTTATTTCTCTTTGAATAGACAAGTTATGATAGTCTGAATTGTTTTGAAGCTTTGTTTAAGGTGTGGTTTTGTCATTTTTCTGACGGTAACAAAATAAGATCTTTTTTGAAATACCGACACTTGTTTTAGGAAATTCATATCACAGAGGTTATTATATTTTATTTCAGTTCTTTTTGTTGTATTCGTATAATTATCTGAGCATTCATGAATGGATATCGTTGCTTTCATCTTTGAAATCGAATACAATAATGTCCTTACCCTGAATTTTGAATTGTGACCAGAAATTATGTGTCGGTTGTATCACGTCTGTTGTATACGATTTGTTTGTCTTATATTATACTATTAATGTTTGAATATGTTAGACACTATAGTGACTATAAACGCAACCGTGAATTGAAATGGTATCAAATTCTTGGTTCAGTAGAAATTGAAGTGGAGTTGCACAATAAATCCCTGAAAATGGATGTATCACCATTGCAGGCGACAATAATTTACTGCTTTTCTGAGAAACCTCGTTGGGAACTTGCAGTTTTAGCTCAAGTACAAATTTGAAATCCCGAAATTTACATTAATTTAGTTTAGAATCTTCAACTCAATCTGTCGGTTGTAAGACGGGCAATAAACTTTTGGCTTCAAAAGGACTTTCTGAAACGTGTCAAAGAACACGGGATTCTGGAATCGTATGAAATACTCGATAATGAAGAAGGAGAAATAATTGATGACAAGAAAAAAATGATTGATGTTGACATTGATGGAGATTCAGATGAGGATAACGGAGAAACAAATTCCAAAAATGAAATGTATCAAGTAAGTACAAATATTAATATAAATTATTTAATATTATTATTAATTGTATATTATTAATTCACATTGATTTTTATTAATTTCATTTTAATATTCTATAAATTTTCTTGGGATATTATTGTAGGTTAAATAGAGAAAAGTCCATTTAAAGATATGGTAAAGATAAATGTATTAATAATGATAATATAATAATAAATAGATATTGAAGTTGGTGGCACCACAAACAATAAGTGCTTGAATGATAATTATATTTGAATTAAAAAAGGTTGAAATAGAGAATGTTCTCATCATTTTCAATAATGCTGGAAAGCTGAAGAGCGGTATAAATCTGGAAAGTCAAGGAATCAAATAGCAGTCACAGTTGGAAAAAACTTTGCATTCCATTCCCTCAGGAAAATCATATGAAGAAATCCAAATTGAATCTCAATATGATGGAAATTCCTGGTGCAATGAATTTTGATGATTTTATTAATGATATCGTCACCGGGAATCAAATGCTCATTGTCATATTTGATGATTTAAGAAGAAAATATATTATTGTGGGAGAAGTACAAGATTGAAATGATGTATTGTGATAGTAAATCACTGGATAAAGGATAGTAAAGAGGCGGACGAATGTGAATTTGCAATTGATAATGCTTAATGAGTTAAATGGATTTGTATGAAAATTTTCTTAATAGTTTGAGGCCACGATCAGTAGTGGCTTTTCATTCTTTTTTGGATTTTTAATTGCAAATGTTTCTTGTCTATTTTCCAAGTCATCTCTAGATGATCTATGATGCAAGATAAATCCTCGACTTTCATTTCGGACATTACCTTTTGAATCATTTTTAATACAATGACCTTATTCTTATTTTAAATATATAATAAATGAATCAATAATTTAGTTATTATATTTTTATTTAACATTTATAATGAATAAACTACTGATTAATTGTCAGTAGAATCAATAAATGAAATATATATAATGTGACAAACAAACATTAAAGATAATTTGGAATTATGATATATTTATTTTGTTTTTTTATACTATTATCATTATATTAGAATCTGTGGATGATCATCAAATTTATTCTCACTCACGCATCGACACAAAAACAATCTATGGATATTGATAAAATATTCTCAACCTTGCCTACATACACAAGTGGAGATCCGATTAAAATTACCAAAGAGCAATTGGAAATATTTATGGACAACAAGGTCACCCAGAAATTGCTTGTTGTAAACCACAAAAATTACTACCTAAACAAGAGCGCGATTTGAAATTTTGTGAATGAAATAAATTTATTATTTAATGTTGTATAATTACATAAAACTTTTTTCCTTTTAATTGTTAGATATCTGAACTTTATTTTAAAATTTTTGTCTAGAATATTCTTAGAGTGATGATTATTATTAATAATTATTAAAAAATAATTGTGTAGTCTATTGGTGTAATTAGAAACGATCTTTTAATCTAAATTTCCCAACTGTTTCATTATCTTCCTGTTATAATCTATAAAATGTTCCAACCACAGCAATCATTATTTTGTTTAAACATTCCTATATGCATTATTGATGTTATTTACCTAACCGTCCAGGGTTTTGAAACTGTAATTCAAGGAGTTATAAAAATTCATCGGCAACCAATCCAAGTGAGAGGTTAATGATCAGAATTCGACCATAGTAATATCTAATAAAAATACTCGGCGGGAGAGAATGTGTGAATCGGAGTGTGTCCTTTCGGAACTCTAAATGAAAATATTTAAGGACATGAAAATTGAAGAGAAACAACAAAGAAATACGACAAGGTCATTAATTACCGTTCATTGTACTTATTTAAGTACTGGAAAACAAGGTACAACGTTTCCAAGTATATATATATATATATATATATATATATATATATATATCTCGTTCCCCGTTATTTTTTCTATCACTCAGTGATTTACTTCTAATAAATATTCTTGTGTGTTTTAGTAATTTTATTTTTAAAAAATTTCATGGGCGTTAATGAGTTAATAAGTGCAAATGAAAAAGGGGAAACAAGATCAAAATATACACCATTTGAGATATTATATCTATGCAAAATGAATTCCAAGCTAGCTACTCAAAGTATGTAATGTTACATTTGGTGTAAAATGTCAAAGGTTTGAATGAACAATTGTGGGGTTTTGGGTGTGCTGTCAATGTCCTTGACCTCATATGAAAATAATTTTCTTGCCTCCAATGGTTACCCGTTGCCAAGCAACGTTGGTAATGTAACCACCGGTTATAGGATCGCCAAAGGTGAGCGCCATATAGGAACTGCTAAGGCCCGATCCTACAGCGGGTTCAACGCAACACCGATAGAAGGCATATGTGCGCTTTACTGTTCTTGGTCCCTTCATTTACATGTATAGTCCGTCATCCCTCTCTTTCTCTGATTGAAACTTTATTATCTCACGGAACTTGTTTATCAATAATAAATAAATTTAACAACGCATAGACAATTTAACAACACGAAATTTTATTTATCAGAAATCCTTTCAGTTTGATTTTCCCGACGATCTCATGGCTCGGTGCCTTGCGCGCTCAAATTTTCCTGGGCGTCTTTGAGGCGATTTTATTGCTGGTTTAGTTGCGCTAGTGGCATCACGATTTGCCAACTGAGCTGGTGCGAAGACCAAAGGGTACGTGACGGATTGACCTTCTTGGCAGGCCGTTAACGCCACTTCTAATCCTCGAATCTGTGTCCTCATAGCCTGTACCAACCGCTTTTCTTCAGCCCATCCGCGCTAAGCGGCGGTTACTCGTTGGTATAGAACCTTTGCCTTTGACGGTTCTATCCATGTTGATTTGATGCGATGGACTTCTCGGGTCATCTCCAACATCTGTCGATGGAGGTCTGTATTTTCCTTTCGTGCATCTTTCAGAGCCCTGCTTAGGATTAAACTGGGGTCCATCTCTTAAAAAGGAAAAATGTCATCATGAATACTCCAATTCACATAATGAAGATGAATTATAATGAATATGATTATAATCACACAGTTTTAAAGCGTGTTTATCTAGTGCCGTAAAAGGAGTTTGTGTTAGGGTGAATGTTTGTATACTAATTCTAAATACATGAATTCAAAGAAACTAGCATTAATATATTTAAATCTACCACAACGTAAATTAATAATGTTGAAAAATCAATTGCGTCTTGAGGTGGACGGCCGATCTCTTGGGTTCCGTCTTGGTGACCAGCGGGTACCAGCATGATCCCATTCCGGTCGTTGGGCTCCATTTCGCGCTTGCCTTGCTTCTGAAAGGATCTGTTTTGGCATCGATACCGTTATTGGCGGGATTGGCTGGTTTACCCGCGGATCATCGAGCTCGAATGAGATGCCGTATGACGGGGCATACCCATCCGTGCTCGGAATTAAGCCAGTCACGATGTCCTTGTTGATCTGGTTGATATGTCGACGGGCCCGATTCACTTCCTGATTAGTTTTCTTCTGATGCGCTTCGAGTCGGGCCAGGATGTCTTCGGCCTGTCCTCGAAGTTCGTGGGTCGGATTTTGCCCAGGCTCCCGCTTGATGGCTATGTGTGGTCGTTCAGCGTCCTCCATTTCATTCTGCCTCTCGAATCTGGATTTTCTCACCGGGGAGATAGAATACCCCTCATCCCACATTGCCTGTCGATATTTAGCGGTGGAGTGGGATGGGAATCTCATCGTCATACGAGATTCATCCACCCAAGAATCTAATTGTATGAATAACATAAATTCCATAAATAATCGAATAAGTTGAATGATTTATAGAAGAACTAATATATATGTTAATTGAATTAGTAAATTTTTAATATTCATCTACAAGGGAGGTTTTTGACTACTCATTAATGTCTATATAGCCTGGATTAATTAACCTATAATGCGTTTGTCTAGAAGGGTAGTAAAATATGAATTAACACATAATTATCATATATTAATTTTAATTATCATAAGTCGGTGGAATGGGTATTATTAAAATACAAATAAACATCTATGCAATGTAAACTAAATTCGAGATCCTATCGAGTTAATATTCTAGTCTAAGTTTGTGATAGGGCGATTTGGGTAGTTTCTCGTTCGTGATCTACTTGGCATCATTAATAGATTTAGCTTGGTTCTAGTAATTATCGCAATGATGAGCATCATAAAAATAGATAGCTGTTCGACTTTTGTCGGCTAAACCTCTTGTTCTTTGTAGCAAGATTAATAGAGTAGTTTTCTCGCCCTAAGGGATTTCTTGAGAATATAGCTGGGTTTCGATGAATTTAACTGTAAGTCTGGAAAGATCGGTCCTTCAACTGAAATACGTTTGGATATTCATCATGCTCTTTCGATTTATCCAAATGTAAACCTGGCATCATTTAAGTCATTTCTACTTTGGATATTCGGCCAGTCGATGTTTTCCCTATGCAAAGTAATTAGTATATCGTCGACTAGGCAGCCTCCGGACTATAGACTGGTTACTGTGAGATTTTGTATAGGTTTCTCATTTCGAAATCCATAACAATAAATTTGTCATCACTGAAATTTGGCCTTTAGCATTTATTCAATAACAAGCGGAACAGCAAGAAAAAACTTTTGGTCCTCTAAAGCATGCACAATGTCATTCTATTAGCGACGTTCGGTCAACGTTTCTTCACAGAGTCGGCGGATCAGGGCATAAATGTTTACAAATTAAAATTAGTTAGTTAAAAAAACAAATGTCTACCTCCTTGTGCGCCGATTCTTTGCTTCACTGTAATTTCACTGGTATCCGAGTGACGTGCGTGGTGATTCTTAGACCATGGATTATTCTGTGAAAAATTGTTCATATTGTCTATAACTAAGAAATTTTCCTACTGCATGCCTATTTATATCGTATATCTTACTTCTAACGGGTATGTATGTCGTTCAATTCTCTCTTCCTGCTGCCTGCATGTATGTGTCTGAATACTGCTCATTGGTGTGCCTTGCATGCAACTGTGGAGATCGACTTGCGCCAGATGTCTCCTGCCACGTGTATATTCTCTACCTTATCAATTGATTTTCTTGTGAAATTCTCATGCACGTCTACAGGTCAATCGTGATTGTCTGGGAATTATTTTATTTGATTTCTATTCATTATTTGATCCAATCTTAAATTTTTCTATTAATTGTTCGTTGTATTCAGTTTAAATTCTGGTTAGTTTATAATATTAATTTTATCTTTAAATTTTGTCGCCTTAAAGTTTTAACTCACAATATTATCCAATTTATTGACCTTCATCGTCTCACTACGACATTCGTCTATTTATTATTCCACTGAATTCAAATAATGTTGGTGATTATTCTGGGGTTTGAATATTTCTTTATGGCGTTATACTCATGTGGTTCCTTATTCGAACGTATTGATTGGATTCAAAAGTACCTCTTCCGATTTATTCCCTGGTTTAGTGAAATTTGAGTTAGTTCGACCTTATTTTAATGAATAAAGAAAGTCTTTCGAGTTTATGAGTTGATTACAGTCTCGTGGTACCCTCGTTGATGATTAGATGTGATTTTGTTTTATTTTTATACAAATTTCAGCTTGGTTAAGTCATTTCTTCTCACTGATTATAATTGTGTTAAAGTTTAATTGGGAATTTTTTGGTCTTTAAATAATGATGTATATGTGCTTAAGTTGGTTTATGATGGATTCGGGTTGACCATATATATTGAATAGTTTGATTAATTAATGGGGTGAGGAAATATTTGAGTCAGGGGATTTGAAATTTCTAATTTACTAGTTATTTAAAATAATGAATTCTATTTATTGATGCTATCTGTACGTTCGCTGATTGATGCTACTGGTTAGCGTTAAATAAATTAAAACTCTATTCAGCCTGGTTTTCTAACTCGCAATTAGTCTTATTCTTGGGTCTAATTCATGTTAATTAATTATTAGTCCTAATTGCGTATTATCGTTATTTAAAAATTTCGATTCGAGATATTTAAACATACAACGATTTCCGAATTTTTTACTTGCCCACTCCTTTCCTTCAATTTGATCCTAGGATAATTATGTTTATATTGTTGGGCCAGAACGTAAACGGCCTTGAGGAATGTTTAAATGGATCAGTAACACACACGCAAATATAACATGCAAATTTAAATAAACCTATTAAACACCTATTAAACCCTATCAAATATGAGAAAAAAGAGAATTAAAAATAAAATAATAAACATAAAAATAAATTAAAATAATAACAAAACGCACCAAGATTCGCACGATACCAACACAAACATAACAAGAAAACACAACAAATTCGACAAAATTGAAAAATTATTAAAAGTTCATGAAAATGAAACTTAAATCAAAAAATTTGAATTAGTAATAATTCAATAAAAATTCTAAATGAAAAATTATTAAAATAAATCAAAAAATAATAAAAATAAAGAATAGAATTCACTAGAAAATAACAAGGTCGAATTTTGTTTTACTGCATCAAATTTAACATGCGAGATTAGGGACAGAAAATAGGTATAAATACTGATCCATTTTCACATTAAAACACACCATTTTTGAAATCGTTTTTAAAAACCATATTTTCAAACCAAAAAACCGTTTTTAAACCGAAAAACTATTTTTGAATTCGTTTTTAAAACCATTTTTCAAATCTTACTTTTAGGTGAGAAATGTTTATTTTGGAGCCCTCTCTCCACGTCACATCCTTGCAACCTCAGTAGAGCTCTGCTTGGATGTCGGCGTGGGGGGAGAGGTATTTTTATTTTATGCAATATTATGCCATTTTTAATTTTATGGATTGACATTGGATGGTAATTATGTTTATTTGTTTATAATTAATAAATATTATTAATATTAATAAATGGTTTTTATATATTTAAATAAACTAAAACTAATTTTGTCGAAATTTTTCCGGCCCACAGCCAACACATAGCACAAGATAGCAAAATCTACATAGTGCAGATTTGTGTAAGAGCGTGGAAAATCGCCAATGATATGCACCCGTGAAGACTCAGCGTGCGGAACGCAGGGGTCGTAACGTCAATGTTATCCCTATAGATGAAACGAGAAATAAAGAAGAAGTCTCTGGCTGCTTCCTCGTTTCTCATTTCTATAAAATCGACCTAAAATCATACTACACACGGCTCAAAATCATCACATCGAGTAGTCCAGTGGGCACTCAGTAAATATAATATAAACACAATGTGCGCCTAAGGTCTATTAAAGGGAAAGGGTACGGAGATAAATCAAATTGAAATCGTTGACATAGCAAATTCCGTGTTAATAATTTAAAATTAAACTAGACATAACTTATTTCTAAAAATAAATTAAAGTCATGTTTTAAAACTTATTTCTAAAAAGCAAATTAAATTAAGGGTTCGAAATAAAATTAGGTAAAATTTATTGCTAAAGTAAATTAAAGTCATGTTAAATAAAATTAGATGAAACTTATTGCTAATAAATCATCAGACGTCAATAAATTCATGAATTCAAGGATTAATTAATAACTTAAGCAACTATCGATGGTAAGCACCGAAAAGTAAAATGTTTCATGGGTGAAAATTTAAAGTGATTTGGAAAAATGAAAGTAATTCCTTGAGAAATGAACAAAAACTAAAATAAAATAATAGAATAAAATGAAGTATTAATTTTTTTTTGAAGCAATTGATCAAGAATATGCAATCAAAGATAAAGTAATTCATTAACCTATTGATTAAATTCATAAGTTGGTTCATTAATTATTATAATTTCTTAGCGAGTAACCCATTGATAAGATTAGAGTAATTCATTTGGATAAAACTAAAATAATCGAGTAGGTTAATTAACTCGGTGATAAAAACCCCAGTGATCATCAATTAAATTCATCAGTTTCGAATAGCGAAATTTAGCAACTGAAAGTAAAATAATGCACGGATTTTAAAGCACAGTGACCCAGCGACTAGACGTAAAATCAATTCATGAATTGGAAGTAAGGTATTAAAAATAAGGTGATTCCATTGATTAGTTGACTAAAGGTAAAAATATAAGGAAAATAGATATGAATAAATCAACAATCCTCTAAAAAAATGTAGAAAATTAGCGTCATAAATAAGGTTAATCAAAATGATCGGAATTTAGAATAAAGAATAAATTAACAAACCAAAAACTTTATAAATTACAAAAAGTTAATCATAAAAAATTTACAAAGCATAGATAAGGCTTACTGCCAATTGTCGTGGATGCAAAATACAATAATTCCAAATAGAGCCGAAAATAAAATGTCCAAAATGATAAGTTCCAGAGAATAGGCATAGGGAATCCATCGTAATCCACAACGAATGTAAGTCGGTGACGCTAAAAAATTTGGTGGATAAAAGTGTTAAAAGTAACTAAAATAATGAATTACCCAAATTGATCCATTGTACGGCGACGAATCCAGCTATCGTAATATTGCGAATCAAAATGACCTGTAAGTAATATAAACAGGATGCAATATTAACAACTAAAGTTAACATATACCTGCAATGTTAGGCGATTAGACCGGAAAATGCGAATCTGTGTGATCGTAGATTTTCCGTTGACATCGTGGATGGCACCAATCGCTAGTAATCATAGAGGAAGCGGATATCCCCACATTGATTGAAGACGTCCGCGACGGTGGATATCCTGTTTGGAAAATGCGAAATCGATTAAATTATAGTCCATCGTACGCAAGTGTAAATATTAAAGTCAACTTAGCTAATATTATATAAATTTAAGAAATTTCGCACTTTAATCGATATTGAACTCATATAGACAGCGGCCCTCAAATAGATAGCACTCTTGAGTCAAGACCAAATAACATTACATGCCCAACGAATTCCAACTACCCGCAGATGAATAACAACGCTTAGTACCTAATAGACTTTTAAAAATTGCATTTTTCAATAAATATTGGCACTAAACGATAACTTACTGTTGATAAAAGTCGAGGCTAAGCAGTTAACAACTTCCAAGTGGATCCTAATAACACCTTGATACTATCACTAACTTGATAAACGTTGATACCCAATAGATCGTAGAGTTCAGTTCGGTCGTAATACAATACCTAACTACTTATAATTAGTACAACCATTGAAAAAGAATACATAGGAGTGCCATGATGAAAGGTTTGTCAACTCAATAACTTCCCCAAGGACTCCAAGATGCACAGCCTATTAAATCTGCAGAAGATTGTAGTAATAATTAGCATTCGATAAGTTCGACTTATGATAGGCCCCAATGGTGATAACCTGGTCGTTAGTGAGCCTATTACACAATCCGCGCAAACCATTTAACAAACTGTTTTTCATCATATACGCCAATATTTGATTTTGATGCATTTTTAGAATATGCCGATCGAATGGACTGATACCCGAATGCCCGATGAACAATGTCGGAAGGAATCACCCCCAAAAGCAGAAATCTTCAAGGAAATTCAACAACAGTGGCCGTACCCCACTACTTGGAGGTTACTGGGCCTAAACAGCGACCCGTGTGGACTCGCCGGACAACAATACCCTGCAGCGGAGACATATATCAATGCGCGAAATCTCCTCGCCCAATGGAAACGGGTGCAGGAACAGGTGGATCTGCAAGTGGTCAAGGCGAGGTTGTATCTCGCCAACGTAGAGGAAGATATCCTCGCCGGACGGATTGCAGAAGCCTACCCACCTCGCCCAGTCCGTGATACCCGACGCCCCTACCCAGTAGTCACCCGGCAGAAGTACTCAAAGAAGCCGTGCCCCCGGAAAACAGCGATTCCGAAAACACTAACCACAATCGTGATTCAATTTCGTTTTTTTTAAAATAAATATTTGCTGGCTTGTCATTTCGTTTAATCGTTTGCCTGAATAGACCTGTTTATATGATTATGTTTATGATAATTATGAATGCAAATTATGTAAGCCATTAGAAAATTTAACGATCTTGTCATTGTAGTCATGTGCACCAATCAAATTCTACAAGCAGAACTAGATCGCGCACGGAACACAAATGCGGACCTCCTTCACCAAATATTCCAGATGACTAAAGAGGTCCAGCAGATCAAAGCGACTTGGTCGGATCCGAAAAAGGTAAAAACGTTATACCTCAGGCTAACTGCAGCACAGAAAGGTTGGGCGGAAGAGCGACAGCTCAATCAGAGCCTGCGCACTCAAATCCGAGGATTAGAAGTCGCCTTGGCAGTTTGTCGGGAAGGGGAAGCAGTCACCTACCCGCTCGTCTTCGCCCCTTCCCAGATGGCGCAGAAGAATCCTCAACCAGCAGATCAGTCCACCACTCAATCAAATAATCGTCGGCCGGGACGAAAAGAGCGTGCTCGACGCCGAGCAGCTCAATTTCCAAAACCATCCATTTGACTCTTGATAACTGTATAATTTTATCGAATTCAATAAAGTAGTCTTACTGGTAGTTAGATTATTTCTTAGATACACTTACGTACATGTATTATTATGGATACTCGCATCGCAGTTTCAAACCATCTCTCCACATTCGATCATGAATTTACTTACACATGGGACAGAGCTAAGCGAGCATAGGTCTTCTATCGACAGCTCGTGAACCCGAGGGTTGTCCGAGCAACTACAGTACTAGCGATAATACTCAATTTTTGCGGACAATCCACCACTTGAACACATTACCAACGTTGCCTAGCAACGAGTGCCAAGTGGCGGTTAGAATCATTTTGTATGGCATTACTGGGGCAACCACAGGTTAATTCAAACAAATAACGAAACCCTGTAACCCACCAATATTAAGATTTTAAGAGTGCTCACCGAGCTACTCAATGTTTATGATTTTGGCCAATATGTAGAATTCAAATTTTAGGTCGAAATTATGGAAAAATGGGCGGTGGAGGAGCAGCCAAAAGACTACTTCCACTCCTCCCAATTTCCCTTATAACGGTTATGATTTGACGTTTGGGCCCTGCGTTATTCACGTCGGAACCTTCACGGCCACAGGCTAGTGGCAGATGAACTGCTCTTACACAGCCTGAATTGTATGTATATTTTAATTACTTGCGGTGCGTGAGTGGCTGTGGGCCGGAAAAAATTACAGCATTGACGGAAAAATTCATGAATATTTATATTTTGCCATATAATACATTTCATAAATTTTCTGAGCATAATACATAAAGTCTCGAACATCATACAGTAATACCCTCTCCCTACGCCGACATCCAAGCAGAGCTCAATTGAGGTTGCGAGGATGCGACGTGGAGAGAGTTTCGAACAATTCTCTCACTCACATCGTAAGTTTGGTTCTACTGGTCAGACGAAAATTGATTTCGAATTTGAAAAACTGTTTTCAAGTTTATGAAAACTGATTAAAATTATGTAAAAATGAATCTGTATATATACCTATTGTACGACCCTAACCTTGCGTGTTATTTTTGATTTAGTAAAACAAAATTTGACCTTGTGATTTTCTAGTATATTCTATTCTTAATTTTTATTATTTTGAAATTTTATTTGATAATTTTTCTTTTGAATTTTTAATTGAATTTTTTCTAATTCAAATTATTTAATTTTTATTTCATTTCCATGAAATTTCACATTTTTTTGTTAAATTGTCCAATTTCGGTCAAATTGCTAGGTTTTCATGTTATGTTTATGTTTATTTCGTGCTGATCTTGTTGCACTTTGTTATTATTTTAATTTATTTTTATGTGTTTTATAATTTTATATTTAATTGTTCTCTCTCTCGCATTTTGGTAGGGTTATAATTGGTGTTTTAATAGGTTTGAGTTTAAATCTGCATGTTATGTTTGCATGTGTGTTACCGATTCATTTAAACATTTTCAAGGCCGTTTATGTTCTGGCCCAACACAATTATCTCCTTGACTACTGTTGGGTTAGTGTTTGGTGACTTTGACCTCGTGCATACAACCTTTCTTGATCTCCGATGGTTAAATTTTGATACTGCAGCCACCGGTTAGGAGCCAGCCAAAGGTGAGCTCAGCTCTCAAAACTGCTAAGGCCCGACCTCATGATGGGTTCAACGCGCTACCGATAGAAGGTCTGTGCGCGGTTTACATTTCTGGTCCTTTCTGTACTAGTTTACCTACTACATCACTCTTTTTCAGCTAATTACTCTATTTTGTGATATAAAACATTTTTTAATTTTTGATAAAACATTTCTTAAGAGGTTCATGAGTAAATCGAATAAGATTTTACTTTTCAATATAACAATGTTAAGCAAATTTTCATTTTTCTTCACGACTGGCTGCCAGGGCGACTTCCAATCCCCTGATTTGCGTCCTGAGACTCTGGTTTAGTTGACGTTCCTCCGCCCAACCCTTTTGAGCGGCTGTGAGACGTTGGTGGACGGATTTGAGCTTTGTCGGGTCCACCCAGGTCGATTTCACATGCTGCACGTCTTTGGTAAGCTGGATTATTTGTTCGTACAAGGATTTGTTGGATTTCTGGGCGCGAGATAGTTCATCTTGTAGCAATTTGGCGGGGTCCATAGCTAATAAGGATAAAAATAATTAGAAGATGGTTTATTGATAGGTTACAACCGTATAACATTCGGTGTACTTCAAACAAAATTAAGGCAAAATCACCTGAAAATCTTAATTAAGTGAAAAAACGGAACAATCGAAAATAAAACATTCGCAAAGTTAATTTGTATTATCTAAATCAAAAATAAACAAAATTTATTTTGTCAATCGCTACGCGAAATTTGGCTTCAAATCCCTCAAGGGAATCTTTTGGCCACCCATTCTTCGGGTGTGTAGCCCGAGATCGACATAGTCGGCTTCTTCGTACGGTGGGCTTGAGTCACAACGGTTGGTGCATCCTGGGTCAGGGCGATTGGTTGGAAGTGCCAATAGTTATCGGCGATCCGACACGCCAGCAAATCTTCCTCAACATTCGCCAGATACTGGCGAGCTCGGATCACCTGTAGATTGACCTCGCGCTGGTGGATCTCTAGATTGGTGAGCAGCCGCTGAGCCTGTTGGTGGATCTCCTCGGCCGGGCTCCATTGATCGATTGTTCCTTGTCCCCGATTATTTATATCGAGAAACTTCGACGGGGGAAACTCTGGGCACTTCTCCTGACGGTACTGAGCCCAGGCCCATCTCCATCGGTCTGCGAGAGAGATTTCCCGTGTGATCCATTGGATTAGTTGCTGGAATGAATATCATTAATATTACTAAACTTAGTGATAGGAAGAGAAAAGGATAATTATGATGGGTCTCTTGCCGTCGATTAAGTTAATTTCTGCTATTACTATATTTATTGATTTTCTCAGCCACCTCATAGGGAAAGCGGTTGATTCATTTCCAGGGTTAGTTTGATTTATTGTCACTATGCATATCTTCTCATTATTGTACATTTACATACTAGTTCAGGTTATTTTAGAACATTTAGTGCACATGGTTGCAAGAATTTACGTCCGTCGGAATCTTTGGGACGGGATACTTTCTTGCTCCTCGGCAGGTATATTGTGGGTAATGGCTATTTTGGTAGATACGATAATGGCTCTATAATGAACTCTTCCGCGTGATGCTCCTGAAACTATTGAAATTGAACGAAATAGTATAATTAATCTTTCTACGGCGAGGCGTATATATACTTTAAGGGGAAAATTGTGATGATCTATGATTTAGTGGCCTAACGGTACTCACTCGGGTATTTGGAAGATAGTGAGGGAAAACTGGTGACATTGGGAACGGCTATAGTGGGTATGAGTTGTGGGTGATGATCGAGTAGACATTAAAAATTCAGTTACGATCGTAATTATACAAAAATCATTTATAATTCTAAGCAAAAAACTATTTACCACTGTAATTTAAACATGAGTGAGCGAGGTTATTTACTATTCTACATTAAATATGACTAATAAACTTATTTACAATTATAATTTTAAAATACGAAAATTATTTATAATTACAGGTTCAACATGATTTAAAATGATCTTACCCTCCATTCTGTCCTGCGTCGTCTTAGCTCCTTCAGTGGGCGTTCCATGTCTCACCGTCGCTTCATTTGAAATTGATTGAGCATCCATAGTTAAAAAGAAAAGAAATTCCAAGTCGTTTTATAATGATAATTTATATGAATGTAGACGTGGGTGTCTATGCACACGGATTGTTGATCGATTAATCCTGTCGAATCTTGATAAATTATTTATCGACTGAAATGTTTATATTAAAAATCTCTGTGGGTGGACAAATTTGTTTTCGACTGAAATATTTATGTTAAAAATCCCTGTCTGTGGACGAATTGGTTATCGTATCGAAAACGACTGAAATGTTTATATTACACTCGTTGATCGATTGATTTACGTATTGTTATTGTGGATTTTATAATTGTCGGTATCCAAACACTTGCAATTTCATAATGATCGATTTTTTGGCGATTATCGATAATTCGGAGTTTATTTCGTTACACTGTCTAGTAAGTTCTTTTATACGATTGTTTTCTTATGCTAACAAATTTTCTTTAGTTGGGGCTGGATTGTCTCTGTCAAACATGCTGGAAGTGAATTTTGAAAAAATATTCCTATTGTGTGTTATGATGATCAATTCGATTCAGTTTATTGGATGGATTATTCTGGCTGTATCCATGCTGGATATTCCGCAAGTGGGTTAGTAATTTAATTTATTTAATTCGCATGAGTTTATAGAGGTTGTAGGGATATTTTATGGGTTCTATTAATGCAGGCATCTTATGCGAATTTTTGGAGGGATTGTTCTGATCGATGATGTAAATAAAATTGTCTGCTCGTTGGATTTTTATTTCTCTATTTTACTAGCTCAATGGTATTTATTATGTTCCTATAATTAAATTTTGGTCAGTTTCAATTATTAATGAGGTCGTTCTATGAGGGTATTCCAAAATTGCGTTTGCTAACTGTACTGAGGGATGTATGCTGACTTGGAGTTAGTTGAATTTTCTACTTTACTAAAAGTTCAGGTTCCAATCATTACTATTATGTATTTACCGGGTTTACTAACAACTGTTTAATTAATTTATGGTTTCCCTTTTAACTTCGTGCCAACTTTAAATTTTCGATAAAAATAATCATTGATTACATAGCGGTGATCCTGAAAAACGAGTCTAATCTTAAAACCCGATTAAATGTATTACTTTACTAGGAGTTTGAAGCGATTTATTTAATAATGATTAAAAAGTTATAATTTATACTAAAATTGAATTTATCAATTTATTTTATTTCATATCAACGATTTCATATCAATTTATTCCCCGTACCCTTTCCCTTTAATAGGCCTTAAACGCATTTTATGTTTACATTATATTTAATGAGTGCCCACTGGACTACTCGGTGTGATGATTTTAAGCCATGTGTAGAATAATTAGATCGAGTTTACAGAAAACGAGAAACGAGGAAGTAACCAAAAGACCCCTTCCTTATTTCTCCTTTCTTCTATACGGAATAATATTGATGTTCCAACCCCTGCGTTCCGCACGCCGGGTCTTCACTGGCACAGATCATTGGCGATATTCCACGCACTTACACGAATCTGAATTGTATGTTGATTTTTCTGACTTGTGATGTGTCTTTGGCTGTGGGCCGGAAAAATTTCGACAAATAAATTAATTATGAAAAATAAATTCGATTTTAACGTTATAAATATTTATTAATATATTAAAAAAAAGGTACAAAATTACTTGACCAAATCAATCCAATAAAAAAATTCATAAAAATACATTTCCCCCCACGCCGACATCCAAGCAGAGCTCTATCGAGGTTGCGAGGATGGGACGTGGAGAGAGAGTTCCAAATAAAACTACTGCTCACCTAAAAACTCAAATAGATTTGTAAACAAAACTCAAAAATGATTTTTGATTTGAAAATGGTTAAATTTTATGTGAAAATGTATCGGTATTTATACCTATTTTCTGTCCCTAACCTCGCGTGTTAATTTTGATTTAGTAAAACAAAATTCGACCTTGTTATTTTCTAGTGTATTCTAATCTTTATTTTTATTATTTTTAAATTTATTTTGATAATTTTTTATTTGAAATGTTTTATTGAATTATTTCTAATTCAAATTCTTTGATCTAAATTTCATTTTCATGAAATTTTATTAATTTATCAAATTTCGGTCGAATTTGGTGGGTTTTCATGTTATGTTTGTGTTTGTATCGTGCGGATCTTGTTGCGTTTTGTTATTATTTTAATTTATTTTTATGTTTATTTATTTTATATGTAATTCTCTTTTTCCTCATATTTGATAGGGTTTAATTGATGTTTTAATAGGTTTGAGTTTGAATTTGCATGTTATGTTTGCATGTGTGTTACCGATCCATTTAAACATTTTCCAAGGCCGTATGTGTTCTGGCCCAACAATAACATGAAAACCCAACAAATTCGACCGAAATTTGATAATTTAACAAAAATGAAAATTTCATGAAAATGAAATTTAAATCAAAGAATTTGAATTAGAAATAATTCAATAAAAACATTTCAAATAAAAAAATTATCAAAATAAATTAGAAAATAATAAAAATAAAGATTAGAATACACTAGAAAACATAAAGGTCGAATTTTGTTTTACTAAATCAAAAAGAACACGCGAGGTTAGGGAAAGAAAATAGGTATATATACCGATGCATTTTCACATAAAATTTAACCAATTTTGAAACAAAGTTTTTAGCTATTTTTAAAACCATTTTTGAACCATTTTTAAACCATTTTGAATCTATTTTAGGTGAGTGAGAGTTTCATTTGGAGACTCTCTCTCCACGTCCCGTAATCGCAACCTTGGTAGAGCTCTGCTTGGATGTCGACGTGGGAGGGATGTATTTTTATTTGGTATGATGATTTGGCAAGTAATATTGCTTTTTAATATTAATAAATATTTATAAAACATAAAATCAGTTTGTTTTTCATAAATTAATTGTTTTATTGTCGAAATATTTCCGGCCCACAGCCAAGACACATCACAAGTTAGTAAAATCCACATATTATTCAGACTCGTGTAAGTGCGTGGAATATCGCCAATGATCTGTGCCAGTGAAGACCCGGCGTGCGGAACGCAGGGGTTGGAACGTCAATATTATTCCGTATAGAAGAAAGGAGAAATAAGGAAGGGGTCTTTTGGCTACTTCCTAGTTCCTCGATTTCTTTAAATTCGACCTAAATTATTCTACACACGGCTCAAAATCACCACACCGAGTAGTCCAGTGGGCACTCATTAACTATAATATGAACACAATGCGCTTAAGGTCAACCAAGGGAAAGTTGTCGGGAATAAAGAACGAAATATTTGCTAATTAAAATCAACCATAGTTTCAAACTATTACTGTAAGTCGCTGAAACGATTTATAGGAGTAATTTTAAATATTGAGCGATTTATTACGAACATACGACATTTGATAAAGTTACATAGGAGTCACGAAGTCATATAAATTATTGGGTCCAGTGGTTGTCAAGAACCAGGCTATAGATTTACATCATAGATCAAATAACATATAGAAATTGACTTATGTTTAAAACCCATAAAGTAGTCATCATAAACCTTTATTATTCCGTTAAGAGTCGATCAAAATTATTGAAGTAAGTAACAAGATAATGCAGCTGTTATAAACATCATGAAACGTTTACAGAATTTAAGAAAGGTTTAGAGGTAAAGTAAATTAAATATTACCCTTTAAAAATTTAAAGATAAAATTAAAGACTTTTTAAAACTTTATTTTATTAAAAATGAAGAACACCCACTTACCAAATCAGCTTCACTACACAGCAAATAGGCATAAGATATCTGAAACCAACAAAACTCTATTAAAATCACACCGATATGATAGACTTACGATAAATCATGATCACAGGACAAGGCTCCAGATGATGAGTGTAGCGACCCGACTTTGATGAAGGTTTAGCAGGACCAGAGCTCCATCCAGACCCAAATCCGATTTTCATTGCAGTAACTGATAATTGGCAATACTCCCAAATTGGAAAATAAAATCCGAATAGAGTCTTCACTGAGTAAATCACGAAAACCCGCTAACAAACTTGACTTATTTTTGCCTGCTATAAAAATGTTACGAGGAAACCCCAACAATCCCTAAAAATTATATCGAAATTAATTAATTAAATTTATGACATAACTTACTAGACGGTCAGTGAGAATTTAGAAATCAATAAATTTTCCGATAAATCAACCGTATGACCAACAGTAAGGGATAAGGACAATCCAAAACGCGGAGGAAGTAAGGATCTCCTGGGAAATGTCAGGGTGAATTGGTTCCCTGAACTCATTAACATTGTACTCTGAATTTCATTGAACATCAGCTAGAGAAAACTCATTATGGTGGTGGGTTACTGGGTTTTGCTATTTGTTTGAATCTTCCTATTGTTACTCCGGTAACGCCATATAAATATTTTCTAGCTACCACTCGGCACCCGTTGCTAGGCAACGTTGGAAATGTGTTCGAGTGGGTGGATTGTCCGCAAAAAGTGAGCGCTATTACTAATGCTGTAATTGCTCGGACAACCCTCGGGTTCAACGAGCCGTCGATAGAAGACATATGCTAGCTTTGTAAGTCACTTGTGTGGGAGAGGTTTCAAGATCAGTATCATGTTGGTGAGTGTTAGCTGAAGTAGTGGTGTGCCTAGAGATGGAACGACGTTTATCTGGCGGAGCATGAATACTCATGAAATTTCTGTAGGGTTTTTACTATTCTTCGCATTTTAAAATATCACTTTTAAATAATTGAACAATATTTATAATCTAATTAAATTCACAAACGAAACAAGATAAATTAATTAAGTTTATTTGCCAGGCGAGCGGCTCTACGTCTGGCGCGTTCCTTGCGCCCCGGCCTGTAACTGCTTGATGATGTTGTAGCAGGAGTTACCACGGGCGTTGGATTGTTGGTTGAGTCTCGATACGCCAATTGAGATGGGGCGAAGACAAGAGGGTAGGTTACTGCCTTTCCCTCCCGACTGGCGGACAAGGCAACTTCCAACCCCCTTATCTGCGTCCGGAGGTTTTGATTTAATTGTCGTTCATCGGCCCAACCCTTTTGAGCGGCAGTGAGCCGGTGATGGAGGAGTTTAAGCTTCGCTGGATCCACCCAGGTGGATTTCACTTGTTGGATCTCTTTCGTGAGCTGTATTATCTGCTTGTATAGGGCTTTGTTAGCTTGTTGGACACGAGTCAATTCCCTCTGTAATAGTTGGATGGGTTCCATTTCTAGTAATATAAATATTTAAAGACTTGATATTTGTAAAGAGACTATAATTGTACAAGTTATATTTAAAACAAATAAGGAGATTTCTGCATTACAATAAAAGTGAAACAGCTATCAAGATGACACCCAATTTATTTATCATAAACATTTACTAAAATTTAAGTCTTAAAATAGTTTGTTATGAAGAGGTGGATTAGGAGGAGGGAAAACCCTTTTCCACCCACTCTTCCGGCGAATAACCATAGATGATCATTACTGGTCGCCTGACATCTCGGATCCGGGTAGTGGTTGGTCGAGTGGCTCGGGTGGCAATACTTCGCTGCGGATATTGATAATTACTGGCAATCCGGCCAGCCAGTATGTCCTCCTCAACATTTGCCAGGTACTGGCGTGCTCGGATCACTTGCATATCCACCTGTTGTTGATGGGCCTCCAGTTGTTTGAGGAGATGTTGGGCTTGCGTGTGGATTTCCTCGGCCGGGCTCCACTCTTCGCATGGTTGGTCGACTAGCCATCGGTTGTGGTCGTGCTCTGTGGTATCCGTCGGTCGAAGCTTCGGTGGGGGGGAACTCCGGGCATCTCTCCTGCCGGAAAACGTTCCCATGCCCATCTCCATAGGTCTGCGAGATGGGTTGGAACGCAGGTCATCGAGCTGGGCTTCTCTGCATTAAGAAGAAGTATTAATGTTATTAAATATTTATGTTCAATTTATTAATATTCGCGGTGAAAATAATGCAAATAAATTCAAGATATGCTCCGTGACCGGCCACCTAATAAAAGATGTACGCAGAAATATCAACATTATGACCAGTCATCATTTGTCAGAAATTTCGGTAAAAATGTCAATTCCTTGTTGGTGTCAATTTAATTCATTAGAATCTTAAGGGTGAAAATCAGTTACCCACAGGTGGTTTAGTTAGGGTCTAAAAATTACATAATTAAAGATATCCGAGTTTCTTATAAATCATTTAGTCAAAAATTTCAATGCTCCAGTTGGTGATATTATTCTAATGACTAACTAAGATTATTAACCTCTAGATTTATAAAATGAATTATTTGGTTAACTCTAAATTTGTCGCTTTCCCAGAATTCACGATCTAAAAATTAGATTCTGTAAGGGGTATGAAGGAGAACTTCTAGGACCTGTTAGTTTCTAATGATTCGAACTAAAATTTGAATACACTACCAATAAATTCATTCATCGGGTTGACCAAAATTCTACACTCCGGAATAAGATGAAATTTATATAGGTTACTTAGAACAATCCGTGATAAACATTAATAAAGTATGGTCAGGTCGTCGGTCAAACATACATTTTTTACATACAAAAAATCAAAAGATAAAGTTAAATAAATCATTCAATGAAATTCATAATGGGTTTGAAAATTAAAATTATTCCATTACGATTAAATTATATATAATTTATTTAATAGTAAAACAAATTTCCTTTAAATCGAGAATAATGATAATCAATTAAAAATTTCAAATTGTTACTGTTTGAAAAGAAAATCTACCTGCTGCCCTTAAAGTAAATTCCAGACGTTCGGCGGGAAAAGATGGTTGATTCGTTGGCACTTCTGCGTTCGCATTAAATTGATACGACATTGGTAGAAGGTTTTTGGTTTTGTTTGGAAAATGGTATTTCAACATCTACTCTTAGTTAATAAAGCAAAGTGTGTATAGTAGAATTATACTTCGTCGTATTCCCTGCATTCCGGTGTGTAACAATATTTAGTCGGCATTTAAAAATCGTTATTATTGTAGATTTATTCGAAATCTAGTAATAGAAAGGTGATTTCATGCGTGGTAGTATTTCGTAAATTTATCTGCTAATGGTGTGTCTCGCACACCGCCTAGTGGTGTGCCGGATGTTGAGGATCGTCGCCGATGAGATGATTAAACAAGATCGATGTTCGGATGGATTGGATTATGATCTCATTTTTATTTTCATAAACAATCGCGACATCCGCTCGAACTTTATAATTGTATTTATCGAGATATTAATTATTGATATGCCTTAGGTACTTCTTTAATTTTTGGAATGACCATTGAATTCGGCGTTGGAGATCGGTAAGTTTTTTTCTTCTTTGGATACTAACGGCGGAAAACTCGCACGTGTCATTGTCAACTTCACAATTTCACGGTGAGTGTTCCCACGTTATTTCCAATTCTCGACAGTTTATTTGATTTTTATTTTATTAATATTCAATCATGCATTCATTTGAAATTTCGTGAGTTTACAGTTCCAGAAAGATCATGAGCATCCTCTTTTCTACAAGTGTTGGATTTTAATTAACGGATTACATTCCTACCTACTGGATCCTTACGATATTGAGTTTATCGCATTCAATTATCTTTCAATTTTCGAAAATGTTGAGCCGTTATATTTTATACAATTGTTGGTTTAGTGTTCAATACTAGAACAATGGTGGGAATTTAAGCTTCTGGAGATCGTGGTTTGGTTTGTGATGATGACCGGAATTGGGAATCATTCATGATCCAAGAGCTTGTTGAACATTTTAATCAAAATTAACTAGTTTTTATTTTAGAAGAATGAGTATCAACTGTGGATGGCCTGTGTGGTAGATTTATCTGTTAAATGTCGTAGTGATACAACGGCAGAAAAAACAGATGGGTCGGTTCGGTTGGCTGTTCAAGAGGAGTTATGTAATTTTCTTTACAAAAAAGTTTTCTCTTATTCTATCGGTGCTTATACTTTTGATTTAATTATTTTAGGCTAATTTATTTTTATGCGGGGCCAATTTCAATTTATAGTTGGCTTTTATTTATAAGGGAGTTCGAAAAAGGTGCTTCTATTAGCTGTACTGATGGATATACTCTGGCTTAGGATCTGATTAAATTCACTACTTTACTGGAAGTTTAGGGTGATTTGTTTAATAATAATTTAAAATTACTATTTAAAGATTAATTTATTTCATTTCTTAGCAGTGATTTCATATTAATTTTATTCCCCGTAACCCTTCCCTTTAATAAGCCTTAAACGCATTTTATGTTTATATTATATTTAATGAGTGCCCACTGGACTACTCGGTGTGGTGATTTTGAGCCGTGTGTAGAATAATTTAGGTCGAATCTAAAGAAATCGAGGAACGAGGAAGTAGCCAAAAGACCCCTTCCTTATTTCTCCTTTCTTCTATACGGGATAATATTGACGTTCCGATCCCTGCGTTCCGCACGCCGGGTCTTCACTTACACGAATCTGGATAATATGTGGATTTTACTAACTTGTGATGCGTCTTGGCTGTGGGCCGGAAATATTTCGACAATAAAACAATTAATTTATGAAAAAACAAACTGATTTTATGTTTTATAAATATTTATTAATATTAAAAAGCAATATTACTTGCCAAATCATCATACCAAATAAAAATACATCCCTCCCACGTCGACATCCAAGCAGAGCTCTGCCAAGGTTGCGATTACGGGACGTGGAGAGAGAGTCTCCAAATGAAACTCTCACTCACCTAAAATAGATTCAAAATGGTTTAAAAATGGTTCAAAAATGGTTTTAAAAATAGCTAAAAACTTTGTTTCAAAATTGGTTAAATTTTATGTGAAAATGCATCGGTATATATACCTATTTTCTTTCCCTAACCTCGCGTGTTCTTTTTGATTTAGTAAAACATAATTCGACCTTGATATTTTCTAGTGTATTCTAATCTTAATTTTTATTATTTTCTAATTTATTTTGATAATTTTTTATTTGAAATGTTTTATTGAATTATTTCTAATTCAAATTCTTTGATTTAAATTTCATTTTCATGAAATTTTCATTTTTGTTAAATTATCGAATTTCGATCAAATTTGTTGGGTTTTCGTTTTATGTTTGTATTTGTATCGTGCGGATCTTGTTGCGTTTTGTTATTATTTTAATTTATTTTTTATGTTTATTATTTTATATGTAATTGCTTTTTCTCATATTTTGTTAGGTTTAATTGATGTTTACATATGTTTGAATTTAAAACTGCATGTTATATTTGCATGTGTGTTACCGATTCATTTAAACATTTTTCAAGGCCGTTTGTGTTCTGGCCCAACAATGGTAGAGATAAATTAAACAAAACTTACTAGATAACACATCGAATCCGAAATTCCAAATCCGGTTAATCTGAGACTAATTCAATAAATTTATAATCCATGTGATAAACAAAATTACCTTAATAAAACTCGCCGACATTTCCGCCGATCAATAATATAAACATCCACATCGCCGTTGTCACGCTGCAATCGACATTTCATTCATATTTACCTACCCCGATCATTAGGCACGCACCACAAAGATAAAACGGAAGAAGTGTGTTACGCCCTTACACACCCGCCCACTAATATATTACATGCCATCGGGGAAAAGTGCATCATTTTAATCTAGTTAAAAATCATGCAATCACCAAGTAATCAAGAAGAATATTTAGAACCGGATTCCTTGGATATCACAGAGGTCCTACCGACGAGTAAATTTTTTGATTTTATTAACGAAATTTTTAATTATACTACCCGAGTATTAGATAGAAAATTCAGATCCAAAAACAGTATAGTCTTCCACCGCCAAATGAGAACCCGAGAGAGTCAGTAGGAAAACCCACTGGATTAAACTTAATTTCGATAACCTGAGCGATTATGCACATCATAGTAAATCATGGCCCCCCGCACAAATTAATTCCGATACGATAAAACTCCTTTACTTCAACGTTAAGTACAGTAATCATTTTTTTGTATTCTATTTGTTAATAAATATGTTCACATCTTTAGTCTCACAAATCATTAGTAATTTAGGTATTCTAGTTGTTAATTTATTAAATGAAAACTCTTGTTTTGAACCCCAGAAAGAAGCGACACGATAATCATTTTGGGAATCTATTCGCTAGTAAATATTCTAAATTTTAGTCACATAGTTTATTAATATTGTGATCATTTTAGGCATTCTATTTTATTGATTTATATTAAAGTTTTAGTCTCATAAAATATTGATATTATTACCGTTTAGGTATTTTATTTGTTGTAATCGATTCAAAAAAAATTCTTAAATTAAATAAATTGTTGTCATCACATTCATTCCAAGTATCTTAATTGCTCTATTAAATTGAATATGAACCTTCTTCATCATATACACCCTTCACAGTATAATTGGTTCAAGTACCTTATCAGCTCAAATGTTTCAAACTTAGGAATGCGTACTAGTCCCAATCCGGTTAGTCTCGATATTCCGATTTCCCTTTTTTCTCAAAGGATAATTCAAGCCATGAGATCTAAATTTTTTCGCATACGAATAAATGGGAGAGGTTAATCGGGAAACCACTCGCGTAGAGTCCATATTGCGAATAATGTTAGTAGCTACACTTCAGGTTTCGATTCTTGTAGAGACTAACCGAGTATCAACGCACTCCAACAGTAGTTAGCTTAGTTCCCTTCATTTTAGACCTCGTTGAACGTCGAGAAACCTTTGATACTAGGCGATAGTCGAGGAAACTCCACGATAGCGGACCGGATATTTGTTTACCGAGAGACATATTTGATTGCGATGTTAAACTTATCCAATTCTCTATTTAGGACAATCCGGAGCTCTCATTGAGACCCCTATCCATATCGCGGAGCAATGGCGACAGGCCTGGAATCGCGTATATCGAGAGCGATACCCTGATCAGCCCCTGCCAGAAGACAACTGTCGGGAAGATACATCCCTGGCAATGCTGAAAAATTTTTATTGACATTCGATAGCACCGGGCAGAAATCCGGCTCAGATAATTTATTTTTGTATAACAAACCATTTAATTCTATTTTAGTTAATAAAAAAACAACATGAACCATGTCAACCGATCGGAAACACCAATGGATCCTATTTTCACAAACAGCTGCCGAGAACTACGTACCCTTGCTTTAAAAAAGGGATCTGATCCACATGATATTGAACTGTGCTACAAGATGTACACATTCCTCAATGGATCTACTGAAATTTCTAGAACAAATGCAATCAAATATTGGAGAATGATCAAATCTGCTGCAAAGATTGATCATGACTTCTCCCACCTAATGGATCAATTATTAGATCCCATCGAACCAAAAAACTTTCAATCAAAAACGCTGTTTGCAATTGAAACCTTCTGGAAATTAATTAAGGATGTGGTATATTATGATGAATTATCTAATATTAAATATCTTAAATTTTTTACTAATAAAAATTATTTTAATATATATAAAAATCTTATTTATAAAAAATCAAAAAACCACTTAAATTACAACTCTTCACATGCACAGAATATAGTAAAGCCACATGCACAGCCTTTTTCTTATAAAAATGCGTTACTTAAAAACGCTGAAAATGAAAATTCCTTTAAGTTACTAACAGAAAATACAGACAGCTTCTTTAATATTATTAGAATTAGCTTACTAAACATCAAACATATAATCAATAATGACTACTATTTTAAGAATTTCTTAACTGACTTTTTCTATATCTTTAATATTAAATTAAAAAAACTTTTAAATAAAAAATCTCAAAACACTATTACCTACTTCGACTCTATAACATCTCCACTGCTTAAAATTATCAATTCAACAAATAATTACTTTATTAAAATCGAAAATTTATTTAAAAATATTAATAATGATTTAAATTTTAAAGAAAAAATTGATATTATTTTATATGATTTCTTATATATTTTAAATTTTAAAATTAACATGCTAACTAAAAATTTGTTTCTATATCCAGAATTTAAAAAAATTAACAAAAACAACTCGGGAAAAATATAGTGTACGCAGCTCGTCGGCCTGCGGCCGACTCGCTGACCCCTTAAATATTGAATTTATGAAATTAATTAATACTTGTAATGAAAATATTAAAAATACCTATAATAATTTATCTTATAAAAATACTATTCTAACTTCTAATAATGATAACTCTGATAAAAATAATATTTATACTAAACCAGGGATGGCGAACCTTTTTTTGACTGAGTGCCAATAATTATTATTTTTATAAAATGAAAATACATGCGTGCCAATACAAATTATTTTTATTAAATGAAAATACATGCTTTTAAAAATTATATATAGATTCATTTCTATAATATGCTGACATATTTTTTAATGGGATTTTTGTTGCTGAATATTTCTCGATAATGCATCAATATCCGGATCATAGTTTGACAATTTTAATGAAATACAAGCCTCCCCACATTCATCGGTAAGTCTGTTTCGTACATCAGATTTTATATTATTCATAATCGAAAATAGACTTTCACAGCTATACGTTGATGAAAATATTGTTAGAATAGCTAAAGACAATTTCTTCATCGCATTAAATGTTTCTGGGAGCGAACACCATGTCTTCAACAACATATTATTCATGTTTTCGTATTCTTCGTCATTTAATTTTTTTTTTTTCATTATTTTCTATTTCTTGCCTTAACTCTATAAATTTCAGCTTCCAAATAGAACTTGATTGAAACTCTGCCAACTGCATTTCTAAATTCTCCAACTGTAACCATTCTAATTGATCCATTTTAGCAGTTTCCAAATCAAACTTGTCTGGATATTTAATAAAGTTAATTAATGGTTGAAATTTTTTGAAATCTTGAAATCTCTTAGCAAAACTGTCTTGTATGTCATTTATAACTTGGCTATAAAAATTTATATTAATTTCATAGACTCCATGAATAGAAAATTTTTGGAGGTGATCTTTCAACAAAGGAAAATACTTAAAATTATTGTTGTCAATATCGCGTTTAAATATTACTAATTTGGACTCAAAACCTTCAATAATATCGAACATTACATCAATTGATTTTCCGGGACCTTGCAATTTAATATTTAATTCATTTAAATGGTTGGAAATATCCGTTAAAAGCATTAATTTGGTGATCCAGTTATTATCAAAAAGTTCAGGAAATTCGGGTTTTTTATCATTAAGAAACATGATAATTTCATCAAAACATTCTACAAAACGTTGTAACACAAATCCTCAACTAAGCCAGCGTACGTGATTATACATTAACAATCCATGATAATTTGAACCTATCTCTTGTAGAAGCAACTGAAATTGCCGCTTATTCAAAGCTCGAGCTGCTATAAAATTTATTATTTTGGAAACAATACTTAAAATATCATCAAATGCTGCCAAACCAGACTTCGCACATAGAACTTCTTGATGAATTATACAATGAAAATTAATAATTGGATGCCCAACGTGTTCTTGAAAAAGAGATACAAAACCAGCTTGCCGTCCTATCATTGAGGGAGCTCCATCAGTTATAATTGACACCATTGTTGATGTATCTATCTCAGCTATTTGAAACGTTTTTATAACTGAATCACTAATATCTTTCCCAGTTGTTTTTGCTGATAAGGAAACTAGTGAAAGCAATTCCTCAACTATTTTTTCTCCTTTAGCATAACGAGCAATTATGGACAAGCGAGCTGAAGATGTTACGTCGGCACTTTCATCAAGACATATAGAAAATAGCTTTGCTGAACGTATATCATTTATTTTTTTAATATTAATATTTTTATGCATTCTTAATATCCTGTCTTTAACAGTATTTCGACTTATACTTAATTCTTCAATGCGCTTAAGTATCTGCTCTTTATTTTGAAAATCTTCAAATAAATGTGGTGCACATTTAATGAAAGCTTCTTTAATATAATCTCCATCGCTAAATGGTTTGCTATGAGTAGCAATAGTCTTGGAAACCTCAAAACTAGCAGCAGCTAAATAATTTGTATGTTTCAAAAATGTAGTGAATGAGTTTGATTGTAAATTTTTATTTTTAACGTCACGTGCAATATATTCTTTTTGTTCTGAATCACTTTTAGATAAAAGAAATGAATGAGTAGTTTCATAATGACGTTTTACTGAGGATGTTCTGCACACTACTGTATTTCCACACAACGCACACAGGGCATTGTTATTGCTTTTCATCATTCCATATTTATCAGTCCACCAATCTTGAAATGGTCTGTTAGAACTGGCCTCTGTTTTCCTTTTCTTATTTTCTGACATTCTAAAGTTGAAACATATTATTTATTTATCATTAAAATTGTTAATGAATTACCTTTTGAAATCAATTATAATTGTCTTCTAAAAATATAAATAGATTTTTTTTTATTAGCAAAAAATAATACTAAAATAAGAAAACACAATTTTCAATCGCACTTACAAAGTTTTTAACTGAACTGAATTAGAATTAGTGAATTTCAATTTTGGCGAGAATGCAGATGTTCATATATATATGTATGTATATATTTGAAAATCCAAAGCATACTATGTTAATTTTAACTTTTTTTTTATATTTAAAATTACATGTTCATACTTGTACATACCTATACCTACATACGCAAATAATATAATTATATTATAACGTTATGAATAAAGGCGCCAGAAATCTGGAAGTTTGTTTTTAAATATCAAAATTTATGCATTAAATTTGAATTGAGTTCACAATTTTTCCAATATCAAAAATGCATTTGGATTAGTCAGTACATTACATATGTATGAAAATGAAAAATATTATACGTGCCAGCGAAAATTTAGCTGCGTGCCACTTTGGGCACGCGTGCCATAGGTTCGCCATCCCTGGTCTATACATATATTAATAATGACTTTAATAACTTTAAACTAATTGATGAAATTGATTTTAAAAATGTCTACACTCAACCGATATCATCTTATACAGATCTTATTCTAATTGATGAAACTGACTTAATAAACTATCCTACACGTGACTTTGATCAAGATGATATTATCCTATCCGATTGCTCTGATGCTTCACAGCCCTCGCAACTACTCTACCAACCTTCATCCTATCCTAAAAATGAAACCATACAACAAGTTGACCTTGATCAATCTTCCTTCACTGATGATACCTCACTTCCAGCAATAATTTCCAAAACCCAGTCACACGACACCTCTTACCCTATAAACGATACACCATTAACCATTCAACAACACAATGTAACCATATCTAACTCAGCTGAACCTACTTGCTGCTCTACACCACATAATCGCTTAAATCTTAGCACCTCCAACAAACCCTTGTCTTCTTTTACTTCCTTGAAAAACCAACCATTTCATCAACCTATAACACCAAAAAACAAAAAACGCAAAATTGACTTTTATGAACCTTGCTCTTTAAACTTTACGCAACTTGATGAGTCACTACCCATTAATCCTCCTAGAATTAAACCATCACCCCTAATCTCTGATGATGAGGAACCATCAAGTACTAAAACTCTTTCACAAAAAACGGCCAAAAAACTCACTTATGCTCAAAACTCACAAATTTCTGACCTCTTCCGCACTCAAGAACCTCTATCTGATAACTTCTCTCCTGAATCACTAATTACTCTTTGCAACTCTACCATCTCTAACTTAGCAACGCAAAATGAACCTCATAACTTTATTTTACCAGCTCCTGTACACCAAATAACCTCCAAAATAATTACTAAAGATATCCCCAAACCAACACCCCTTCCATCTTGTCTTAATCATCAAAACCAATCAAGTATAACTCCATGTAAGATTTTGTATAAGATGAATCGAAGAGGAAAACTTATTTGTAGGGCAAAGCATCGTAACAAAACCTTATGCAAACCCATCTCTATATATGACAGATCTATTATCTTTGAACATGCACAACAAGTACACAATAAAACTATAACTAATAATTCCATTATTGACTGTGGTTTCTGTAAACCAAAAAAAGGACCAAACCAACATTGTATTGTCAAAATTAACTTTATTGACCTATACAAACACATTGAAGTAAATCACCATTCAGTAGAAATAGACAATTGTCGTAAAAATAATCAAATAATTAAAATTAACTCATCCAATGAAATAACATGTCACAACAATAATAAAGGTAAAAATATACGTTTATGCTATCACACATTTCCATATAATACTACAATAGATGAAATTATACTACATATGACTAAAAAACACAAAAAAAGACACTTTGATAAAAAGGCTGAAATCTACTGTTATTGTGGAGCCTGGATTAACATTCTCAACATCGAATCACATATTAATGATACACACCCTTCTATACCAAACACCAATAGCACAAACTACATAGAAAAAACAGATAATAACAAAGACATTTTTTATAACATTTTAAACACTGATAAGAGCATTCAACCTATTGAATTACCAAAAACACTTTTATTCACAAAAAACATTGACACCGAATCACAATAATGGTCCCAGCACTCGATTAAGGCTTACATCTTTACTTATGCTATGAAAAAATCTTCTATATTCGTTGACCCCATATCTACTAACTCATTCATCCAACACAACTTCAAAACATTCTTCTCCACCTTCCCCTTCCATAAATTCTCTGACTGGAACGAGATCATTATGCCTATGTG
This sequence comes from Schmidtea mediterranea, assembly GCA_022537955.1. Taxonomy (NCBI): domain Eukaryota; kingdom Metazoa; phylum Platyhelminthes; order Tricladida; family Dugesiidae; genus Schmidtea; species Schmidtea mediterranea. The sequence goes on along the minus strand of JAKGRZ010000044.1, from coordinate 94,997 downwards.
CAAACCCAATGGATCATGGTTTCTCTTCTTTCTTGATAAAAAACGTAAATTAGCTACTCTTATTGACCCTCTATCTGAGAACAGCCTTATCCAACACTCTGACCTTGCCTGCGATCTTCTGAACACAATCCTTAACCTTCAAAATATCATACTTGAAACTGATATTGACCTAAGCTCCCTTGAATATCCTTGCTGTTCCAGAAATGATGACTCTCCCTTTTTTATCTGTCACTTCTTAAAATGCCTTAATTCGAGTGTACCCATTTCTATCCCCGACATACATAATATGACCAGCAATATAAAATCAATAATCATTAATTATATTAGAAATGGTTTCTTAGAAACTGATATCCGTAAATATAAAAATTATATAGACAGTCTTATTTTCCAAATGGACAATACTGATGATACAGTTAATTGTTCAATCATTGAAATTCTTAAAATTAACAATCACCTAAATCCTAATAAATACAAAATTAAAACTAAAAGTGATATTATATATAAAAGTAAAAAGAGTGAACATGAGTTAGAATGTTCTAAGAGATATAAATTTAATTATAAACCTAATGAACAACTATCAAAAATTTTAAATTGTAATCATATCATAACTATTAAACCTTGTATGAGTAAATTTATTAATATTTTTGCAAACAATACCTCTCTTGTCTCTGTATTTAGCACAATACAACTTTGTAACTATCCTGAAAACGACACAAACACTCCTACTTGCCCTGAGGATATCAAATTAATCTTAAAAAAACTTAAAAACACTGCCCCTGGTCTTGATAAAATATCATTCTCTGATTGGCGTATCATCTCTCCTGACTTTCTCTTTCCTACTTCTATGTGTAACAGCATCCTTCGAACACTTCGCTGTCCTGAAGACTGGAAAACCTTCCGCACTAAGCTTATTCCTAAAACCGGTAAATCTGACAAATCTTTCCTTGCGTCCTCCTGGCGACCTCTTGCTATAATGAACACCTCCTATAGAATTTTTGCAACCCTTCTTAATGATAGATTACTTAATTGGATATCTTCAGGGAATCTTCTCTCTAAAAACCAAAAAGCAATTGGAGCCTCTGATGGATGCTCTGAACATCAAACTACAATAAATCTTATAAGAGACTATAGCATACGTGACAATAAACAACTACATATTATATGGCTAGACATTGCAGATGCATTTGGCTCGATCCCCCATAACCTCATCTGGCACACCTTGACTGAAATGGGACTTTCTAAAAACACCATAAGTCTCCTTAAAGATATGTACACCGGGATCAACACTTTCTTTGACTGTGAGGGTGAGACATCAGACCTTATACCACTAACTAAGGGAGTCGAGCAAGGCTGCCCTCTCTCTATGACTCTTTTCTGCATCACTATTGACTATATAATCAAAACTGTCCTTGAGAAACACCCCTTCTTCTTTAATGGACACAACATTAGCATCCTTGCATATGCTGATGACTTAGTTCTTATTGCTGACTCACATACATCTATCCTTGACATATTACATACCACTGTTGAATGTGCAACCTATATGAATCTTAAGTTTAAACCTTCCAAATCCGGCTACATGGACACGTCTAATGCAAATAGACAAACCTCTTTATATAACGAAACAATACCTACTGTCAACAATGACAATCTTTACAGATATCTTGGTGTAGACTTTTCTTTCAGCAAAAAACACAACATAGATGCACGACTAAATATATGTACGCATGACACAAAACTTATCTTTGATTCATACCTTCATCCATCTCAAAAAATTTACTCATACAAAACTTTTATCCATTCAAGGCTCATCTTCACTCTTCGTAATTGTAATATTAACCATATGGTATTAGATTGCCATAGTAAACTAAAAACTAAAGGTCGTGAAAGTCAACTAGGCTTTGACCAAAAAATTAAAAATATGATTAAACCAATGATTGGTGATTTTTTCCATCAAATAAATAATAATTTTATATATGCTGATTGTAAGCTTGGAGGACTCGGTTTCACTTCCTCTATCGACGAATATTTAATTCAAAGTGTAGTACACACTCTTTATATGATTAGCTCTAAGGATGAACTTTTTTCAAATATGTATATAAGCGAACTCAAGGATGCTAGGGGGAATGGTGACATACTTAGAGCACTATCCTGGTTAAATGGGGAAATTAAAATTACATCCCGATTTGAGAGCTGTTTTAAAAAATTTAGAAAATCTGTTATTAGATTAAAAGATAAATTCAACATTAATATTAAACTTAAATATATTGATGCAATTATTAACCTAGAAATTATTTATAAAAATCGAATCAAATACTTTAATATTAACAACCTTAATGAAACATCCTCTGAGCTGCACTACCTTATAAAATATGAATATGCCTGTAGATGGTATATTATGCCTTGCCAAGGATACATTGCTGCGTTTATTGGTGAAAGTAGCACAGCTGCCTACCTTATTCAATCAGAAATACTAACTGACTCACAATACTACTTCTTAATAAAAGCAAGAAATAACATTCTAACACTAAATTATTCACCACACAAACTGAAACAAAACAAAGCAATAACTACATGCAGACATTGCAAAAAACTCCCTGAAACTCAAGCACACGTATTCAATCACTGTACATCAAAACCGCATGCAAAACGCAATAAACACAAAATAGTACTTGAAACAATAGTTGGCTTCCTTCTTGAGAAAGGCTTTGACGTTGATGTCGAGAAAACACCCATAGGAATTAACACGACCTTAGTTCCTGACCTTTTAATAACATCTAAAAGAAACAAATTGGTGGGTTACAGGGTTTCGCATCTTGCTTAACTTTATGGCTACCCTAGTAACGCCATACAAAGTGTTGCTGATCGCCACTTGGCACCCGTTGCTAGGCAACGTTGGTAATGTGTTCAAGTGGTGGATTGTCCGCAAAAATTGAGTACCATCGGCTAGTACTATAGTTGCTCGGACAATCCTCGGGTTCACGAGCTGTCGATAGAAGACCTATGCTCGCTTTACTTGGTCCCCAACGTGGAAATGCGAATTAAATTTAGTCTGATTGATGTGAGTGATTTTCGAGTCTACCCCACTATGATCGAATATATGAGAGATGATTTATTTAATGAACAACAAAAAATGTATATCAATGATCAGTTAATTCGGTCGACTTGCTACTTGTGCGGCTCGGCGTCGGGCCCGTTCCTTGCGTCCCGGCCGGCGGATGGTTGGTTGGGTAGCTGTCGATTTCTGGCTTGGTGCGGTTTCATCAACGACACGTTGGCTTGGCAGTTGGGAAGGGGCGAAGATGAGCGGATACGTTACCGCTTCCCCTTCCCTACAGGCTGCTAGGGCAACTTCTAAGCCCCTGATCTGCGTACGCAGACTCCGATTGAGCTGGCGTTCTTCGGCCCAGCCTTTTTGAGCTGCGGTGAGTCGTTGGTAGAGAATCTTCGTTCGTTTGGGATCTAAACAGGTCGCCTTGACCTGTTGCACTTCGCGAGTTAACTGTAGTATTTGGTTGAGTAGCTCCGCGTTTGCCTGTCTAGCGCGGGCTAGCTCATTTTCCATTAGTTTCAGGGCCGACATCTCTATGAAGAAAAATATTAATTTTGTCTAATATGGAGAACTCTAATTATTTCAAACATAATCGTAGCAGAAAACATTATTTAAAACAAAAATTTCTAAGATGATAATTCATTATAATTCATTATTAATAACATCAATAAGATACAAATGTTAGTCATGCTTGTGTCTGGAGGTTCAGGACTCTTCGAGAAATTTCCTGACTCCTTCCTCCGGGGTGTAACCGGGAATAATGGGCACTGGTCGTCGGAGGTTGCGTGCCGGTCGAGCTGGGTACGTTTCTGCGATGCGTCCGACGAGGATGTCCTCTTCAACGTTGGCGAGGTACATCCTCGCCTTCACCACCTGTAGGTCGACCTCCGTTTGGATCTTTTCCCATTGAGCCAGCAAGTTTCGAGCATTGTCGACAATCTCCTCGGCAGGATACTGCTCCTCCTCTGGTCGGTGTGGGTCATTTCCTCTGCCCAGTACTTGCCATAGCGACGGGCACGATCGTTTCGGGCGTGGCTCATCGAGAGTCATCGATGGGCGCGCTCGTTTCCAGGCTCGGCGCCATTCCTCGGCCTCTTGTTTCGAAATCAGATTCGGCAACATGAATTCTGCTGAAATAAGTAAACGTCATATATTCTCTTACTAATTTATGGGAATATTAAATCTACAATCTCGAGTTCATGCAATCTTAAATCATCCGGTAATTCTAGGGGATACATTGACTGGTTAAATTAGCGTTCTGTGAACTTGATAGTTGAGCTGGAATTGTAAGGATTATTGTGATGAAATGTCTGGGTTCATGTTCTGGTGATTTCCATAGTTCTTTCATGCTGAAGAAAAGTGATGGGGGCAGAATGTGTAATGTATGTCTTAGTTATTTGGGATTCAATTCATTTAACGTTACTACTGTTGGGGGGGAAAACATACTCGCGTCGGTTTAACGTAATTAATAACGGTTATTGCAATTTTAAATGCTCATCGTAACTGCCCATAGTTATTGCATTTATTCATATTTAACGAAATTATCAATAGTTATTGAAATTATTATTGCTTATCGACATTGTCGTAATTATTAATATTTGACTCGTCTATTCATTCCTCCAACGGAAATGATTATTTATATTTCATCCTTTCTCTCGATGGTCAATTATCGGAACGGATGTTTCTCGCGATGGTCAATTGTCGGAACGGATGTTTCTCGCGATGGTCAATTGTCGGAACGGATGTTTCTCGCGATGGTCAATTGTCGGAACGGATGTTGGGAATGCTTGATTCTTATCCGATCACGACATCCGTCCGTGTTTTTAATGGTTGATAGTTCGTCGTAATTCGATTGTGCGAATCTACTAATCGAAATCCACTTTGTCTAATACTCTAATGGTTGACGTTGGCATTAATCTGGGTCTAGTTTGTGCGTTCGTTTAAGCCGTCGGTACTGCCTTATCGGGGTTTTGTGGTTAGGTAATCTGTTTTTATTTTCTTACTGATTAATTTAATTGTCCATGGTTTTGAGGAACTATGCTGGCTGCTTACGACAAATTCTTCGGATGTGGTCAATCGTTGATGGTTCTCGATGTTATTCATGACTTAAATTGAATCGGGAAAATTAACCGTTGGAATTCATGTTGAGGGTTGGCTAGAATGAAATTGCGGAATTGTAAAACTATAGTATTGTGTCAGTCGGTCGATGTAATGGTTGGAAACAATTTCTCTTTAGTTCAAGGCAATAAATGTTCTCCGTTTTATTGTTGATTTTATAAACTTTCATTTTATTGGATCACTTCGTACTGGAATTTACCGATGTTTGACGATATTTGTATCTTATTTATGTGGAGATTTTAAAGGTATTATAATTATTTCGATTAGAAGTAAAAATACAGATTTCATTGTTTTAATTCTTAAACTACTAAACGTCTGACTAACGGAACATCTCATTATTTCAGCCAATATCTTAGTTTAAAACGTGATTTTCTCTTACTTTCCCCTAATCTATTTGGATTCTTATTGATGGATTACTTTACTATTTAGTTTAATTTTCTCGAAATTTATTGGATCAAATTTTACGATCGATCATCCTGAGTTTTCCTTACTAATTACCTTAGAGATTTTTCTTATCGTTAACTTAGGTTAATCAATAAATAGATTAGGCAATTTTAATGAACTATTTCTAACATCTAACTTAATAACTCTAAGTTTTACCTTCCCTTACATACAAGTTTATTTGATTACTGTACAATCTACTCTAATTTTTAATCAAGGACTTGATCTAAGTTAAACCCGTGAGTCACGTAAATTCTCTAACCATCATTTTATTTAAATCCAACTGAATTAAAGAAACATTTACTTTTAATGAAAACTTTTTAACTTGATAGTTAAAATCAGTTTAAGGGACTCACTGAGTTTTATTTTCAAATGTAATTTAACATACTACTAATTAAATTATTTTCCAATATTAGTTCGATTCACTGAATGATACATTTACAATTAGTTTGCTTTTGCTCTATCATTTAATTTAATCAAAAAATTATTTGTAGCTAATTTTATTTTTATCCGTAACTTAATTTGCTTTACACTATGAGATAATTGAAATTAATTTATTTTTAAACCCATAATTTAATTTAATTTTAATCAATTTATTTTGTTTTTAATCTATAAGGTAATTTGAGTTAATGATAATTGTTTCGAAAATGAATTCAATTTAGTACACTAAATGATCAAATTAATTCAAATTGCTAATTCAGGTTAATTCTATCAACGATTTTAGTTTAGTTTATCCCCGTACCTTTTCCTTTTAATAGATCCTAGGCGCATTTGTGTTTACATTATATTTATTGAGTGCCCACTGGACTACTCGGTGTGATAAGTTTAAGCCGTGTGTACTGTGATTTTAGGTCGATTTTTCTGAATTGAGAAACGAGGAAGCAGCCAGAGACTTCTTCCTTATTTCTCGCTTCAGCTATAGGGATAAATATTTACGTTACGACCGCTGCGTTGCGCACGCTGAGTCTTCACGGGTGCATATCATTGGCGGTTGTCCACGCTCTTACATGCGTCTGCACTGTGTATATTTTACTTTCTTGCGTGATGTGTCGGCTGTGGGCCGGAAAAATTTCGACAGATTTAGTTAACAAATTATATATATATGAAACAATTTATGCATAGTAATATTTATTAATTATAAGAAAATATAACAAGTTACCCTTCCAATTCATAAAAATAGCATACATTCATATAATAAACCAAATGCCTCTCTTCCCACGCCGACGTCCGAGCAGAGCTCTACAGAGATGCAAGGTACGGGGCGTGGAAAGAGGGTTCCAAAATCAATGATCCTCACCTAAAATTTCTAAAAAAATTCAAACAATGATCTCGAACAGATTTAAATGTTAAAAAACAATTCAAATAGTTTGGAATATTCCGAAAAATAGTCTTAAACTAGTTAAAATAATTTTGGTTAAAATGGTTTTATGGTTAACTTTAATGTGAAAATGGATCAGTATATATACCTAAATTTTTGGTGTGTAAAATTTGATGTAGTAAAACAAAATTCGACCTTGTTGTTTTCTAGCAAATTCTAATATTTATTTTTATTATTTTTCGATTTATTTTTATAATTTTTTATTTAGAATTTTATTTGAATTATTACTAATTCAAATTTTCCGATTTAAATCTTGCTTTAATGGACTTTAATTGATTTTTCCAATTTCGTCGAATTTGTCGTGTTTTCATGTTGTATTTGTGTAAATATCGTGCGGATCTTGGTGCATTTTGTTATTATTTTAATTTATTTTTAGGTTTCTTAATTTATATTTAATTCTTTTATTTTCTCAGATTTTATATGGTTTAATTGGTGTTTTGGGGTTTATTTTAAATTGCGTGTTGTGTTTGCGTGTGTGTTTCTGATCCATTTAAACATTCTGAAGGCCGTTTACGTTCTGGCCCAACAAAATTAATACATATTGTTGACCTTAAGGTTCCTTATGACTCTAGAATAAACTTTGACAACGCTAGAGCTGATAATTACAAAAAATATAAAAACCTTGCCATTGATATTAAGCATGTACATAAGCGAAACACAACTGTAACTGCCTTAGTAGTAGGCACACTTGGATCTTGGGATCGCTTTAATACACCTCATCTTAAAAAAATAGGACTGGCTAAAAATGAAATTTAAATATTGTCTGAAAAAGCTCGTGCTGCTGCTGTTAAAGCAAGCTATGACATATACAGAGAACACACTTCTAAAGACTAAATACTTTGAATATAATTTGCACTATCTACTATTTACTCAGCTGTGTACCTTGGCCTTATTAACTATTTATAACAATTACCTTTATTTATAACTAACACCCATATCAATTATAATAACATCCATTACTTATAATAACTATCACCCATATAATTTTAATCTTAAATTTATATATAATAACTTTCATTATTTATAAATAACACTAATCTAATCTAAACTCTATATATACTTATAAAATACAATATCTATAAATAACTTCCATTTACCTAATTAAGATATAATATTCATTATACCTATAATAACCCAAATACACCTAGTGTAATCCTATTATATCATACATGCAATTGCTTTTATTACAGGATAATATATATATATATATATATATATATATATATATATATATATATATATATATAAGGATTAATCTGTGTTGCTAATACTGCAAGCAGTGAGCCGATGGACGATAATGCAGTGTGACTACTGATGAAGAAGACAGATTGATGATGCTTACCGGACTAAATGATGAAATGCCTGCTTTAAATATGCCAAACCAATACTCATGAAACTCCTGATGATATACAAACTGCTGGACTACATTCCAATCTACAAGAATTCATGATGATATACCGACAACTGTAGCACCCAAACCGAACGCAGAACGTGACCCTCAGAGTCGTACTAAGGGGTGGAAATGCTTTTTCCGCTTTGAGATGTGATATCATGGATAAACTGAAATTTTGAAGGGCAGAGTAATCGAACTCGCCTTAGGCCCAGAATGGGCCACCGGATTTTAATAAATAAAAATTTGATTTTTTTTTTTTTTTTACTATGAGACAATTCAAAGGGACGTCCAGTGAACCGAACCCGTCCCAAGATATTTTAGTTCAGGCCCAAGCACTCCTGGACAATTTTCTGAACCACCAGCGCCTCGTCCACTCCTCAGTGGAGCGAGCCAAGAGATACTTAGCCAACGTGAAAGACGACCTGGCAGCGGGGCGTCTAGCAAGCACTTATCCACCTCCCCCGAGGCCGACCCGAAACACCAAGCGGCCAGTATTTGTGATTCAGGGTTACTCCCCGGAAGACGGGATCAAACGATTCTTTGAGGACTCATCGTCCCCTAAACAGTGACCGTGAACTATCCGAAATGTTTTTTTTCTTTTAATAAACCAATGGAAGTCCCGCTTCATTTTTTTTGTGTTTTTCCAAATTAAATTCGACAAAACTATGTTTAGTATTGATCAACTTTTTACTATAGAAATCATTATGAAAGTTTAACTTTTGTTATTCTAGTAATGGACCCCTTAAAATTGCTACAAACAGAATTGACTCAGGCAAGGCAGGCCAACAAAAATCTCCACGACCAACTCGTCCAACTGGCCCGGGAAACGCAACAAACCAAGGCTACTTGGATAGAGCCGAAGAGGGTCAAATCGCTATGTTGGGGTATCACGAAAAAGCACAGTAAAATCGATAAAACACAAAAATGATAAAAGTGCAATGTTAATTAAAAAATTTATAAAAATTCGAAAGTAATATTGATCGGGGGAAATTGGTATGGTTGAACGCCAAATTGAGAGACGAGTCCAGAAATAATAATAAAAATTTAGTGAGGGGTCCCTAGAAAATAATATAATATAAAAAAGGAAATTAATTAAGCAAAATTAATTACTAATGGGAAGCCCGAGGCAATGGGAAGCCCGAGGCAATGGGAAACCCGAGAGATGTGGGAAATCCAAGAGCTGATGAAAACCCGAGAGATGAGGAAAACCCGGCGCACAGACGGAATAATAAATTAGCCTAAACAACATTAAAGGGGCGCCACTAAGTTACGGAGAAGTAGTTAATTCGTAATTAGTAATTTGGTAATGGACCAAACGTTGTTGACAAATGTCGGACTGGAAAGTAATTATTCTTGATAATTTAATAATGCAGAAAATATTGTTGAAAATCGTCGGAAAACAGTCTGAGCAGGAGTATAAAAGAAAGAGGGAAAATCACAAAAGGGACAGTGTTCACCAGACAAGAAACGAAAGTTATTATAAACAGATACGAAAGAGCAGAGTGAATCAACGGGAAATAGCAGTAACTAGGTTAGTCGAGGAATCCAAATCCAAGTAAAAAAGTCAAAGTTATCTATCAGAAAGGGTGGTTCTCCCTTGATCAACCTACCCTCAGATAAACAGGCTCATACAATTGTCAGAGGGTGCAAATCAATTAATGAAAGTGTGATAACAATAATTGAAACAAACGGATTGATCTGTATTGTGATAAAGTGCAAATAAAATTATTCTGTGTTGGGTTTGCTTATTTGATTGGAAAAGGACACGAGGAGTCAGAGGTGACCGACTTACAATAATAATAACCCAACATTTTGGTGAGCCCGACGTGATCAAAAGTCGGCGGAAAATAGTGTTGAAAATAATTGAATTGTTAAAAAGAGACGACGTGATCGAAAGTCGGCGGAAAATAGTGCTGAAAATAATTGAATTGTGTAAAAAGAGGAAAATTGAAAAAAAAAGAGAAGAGTGTCAGAGCAAAAATAAACTGAAAAGAAAATAAATTATTGAATTAAAAGAAAACTTTCGAATTATCGAGAAACTTTGTACGCCAGAATTTTTAAAGAAAATTAGTATAGAATAAATTCCAAAATTAAAACAAAAGGTAATATTAATAATTGTAACATTTTAAAATTCAGACGAGAAAAAGTTGTACAAAAAAGATTTTATAATTTGAGAAACCAGAAGCAATCAGAAATAATGGCGAGCAATTCCAATAACAATGATCAAACCCAGTGTCGACTATGACAACCCCTGTATCTAATATCCAAGCAAATATGTCTACTACTCTTAGTAATGATTATGCAAGTTGTCAGAAACTACCAGTTCAGCAATATGGAGGAGATCCTGTCGAATTTGTTGATTTTATGGCTGATTACTACATGTATGCCACTGCTTACGGATGGAGCCAATCGATTATGGTGCAACGGTTACCATTGTATCTAAAAGAAGCAGCGAGAGAGGCTTGGCAACAAATTGATAAAAGACTCATTGCCAATGATTGGACCAAGTTGAAAGATGCCTTAACAGCGAAATTAATTGGTGGTGATATTAAACGAATAATGCGCCAAAAGTTTTACAATCGAGTGCAGAGACCAGACGAATCAGTAAGTGAATTTGCTTATCATTTGACAACCCTTGCAGAGAAAGCTTTTGAGATTAAACCTGAACAAATTGATGTGGCGAAGCAAGTGAAGGAATTGTTGCAAGAATAATTTTTAACAGGAGTCAGAAAAGAAATTAAAAAGGCCCTATGCTATGTAGATTTCAACAATTTTGATGAGCTAATTAAAAAGGCTATGAAGATTGAATTGAATTTGAAAACTACTCAACCAAAAGCAGAATATTTTACAACTATTAATGAATCTAGAGACAGATCAATATCCCCAATCAAAAGTAATTTATTCCAGAAATCCACCAGTCCATCACCAAAATTTAGAGTAAAATTTGAGCAAAGGAAATCTACAAATAGTCCAAATGAGGAGAGTGTAGTCATTGTCAGAAATTGGGACATAATATAAATCAATGCTGGTTTAAAAATAATACTCAAAGAAGTCCAAGTCCTGTCCAGTGTGATCATTGCCAAAGAAAGGGACATAGTAATAGTCAATGTTGGTTTAAAGATGAAGAGCAACAAAGTCCAAAGAGGATGTGGCCAAATTGGTTGAAAAGCAATGGTGGGAAAAGTTTTAATAAAATGAGCACTAATAGTCAGCGAATTAATGATAATATACAGTGCTATAATTGTGGAAAGAGAGGGCATGTATCACGGAACTGTTTCGCAAGATCAAGATCTCCATCAACTTCACCGTCACCTCAAAGAGATAGAGTTAATTTACAAGGCCGAATTCAATGTCATTCATGTAGAGGTTATGGGCATATGGCAAGGTCATGTCCCAGGAATAATGAGAGATTTCAAAAGCCAATCTTAAAGAAAATTAGATTCCAAAGTGATAAATCACAAGCAGACAATGTTGCTTTTGTGCAGCCAGATAATTATAATAATAGAATTGAAGACGAAGTGAAACAAATGAGTCGACGTTTGGATCGTTTAATATGCAAGTTTGAATCTGATGAAGAGACAGATAATCACATGATGTATGAGTCGCAATCAGAAGCATCAGATACAGAGCTGAAAAGAATGATGATTAAAGATGATCTGCAAAGCGAAAAGGCAATAATGATTATATCGAAGCTTAATAAATTAATCGAATCGAGAGCAGCGGAAACGTCTAAAATAATGACATCATTACTGGAATTGAGTCAAATGTCACTGAGTGTACAAAAATTGAAAAATGTAATTGAACTATGTGCTGATCATTATGAGGTAAATTTAAAAGATAGAGATGAAATAACAAATATGATGAAGATATTTGGGAAAGCTTTCAGAGAAAATAAATGGTTAGATTTTATTTTTATTGATGTTGTAGATGAAAGTAGAAATAGCGTGATTTGTATTCGTTGTGAAATTGGAGATTATGTTAAAGATTTAAAAGAGAGATTAAAAGAGACTAATGGAAGACAGATAATAAAGGTGAAATTTAAGAATAGGTATTTAGAAGACGATGAATTTTTAATAGATTGTGGTTTTATACCTGGAAATAAAAATAAATTGCAGGTTGCGAGCATGATTAGGGAAGAAGTAGTGGAAAAAAGTGATTCGCAAGAACTAATAGGAGACTTAAGAGATGCTTTAAGTGAGTGGGATGGAGTTAAAATTACGGAGAAATTAAAATTAATTGATAAAATAGAACTACAGGAAAATGCTAAACTAGAAATAGTAAACATAATACGACCATATTTATATGATAAATCAAGGTATGGAGAAAAATTGAAATGTTTAATGCGAAGATTTGGTAGAGAATTAAGAGAAACTAGAATGGAATTAAAACCATTTATTATAGCAATAGATTATGAAGATTGGGGAAAAAAGAGTATATAGAGGAACATTGGTGTACAAAGGTTCAGAAGTTACGAAAAAGAGCTGCAAACCAAATAGGAAAAGATGGAATTATTGTATTGATGTTCAAAGATGAAGAATTAGATGATGATGAATATTTATATGATTGTCGATTTAAGCCACAGAAATTAGACGAAAACGGATACCTAGATGCTGATGGAAGGGCAGGGTATTTAGTAAATTGTGTAGTAGCAATAAAGGAACAGAAAGTAGATTCAGTGGATAACTCGGAGAATTCAAATACAGATATAGAGGAAGATAACGTAGAAACAAAAGTAGATGAAATTGTCAGTGATAAGGAAGAAAATGAATTGAATAATAAAATTCAGGTAGAACATGTTGAGAAACAAGAAAGGTTTGAGGCACCAAGAGGTGAAATAAATAGTGAAATAATTGTAAGGAAACCTAGAACTTTATATGAGATAAAGCGGAGTTTAGTGAGAATGGAACAGGAAGTTGATGAAACAAAAATAATCTTAATGGGCTTGATTAAAGCAGTATATCCGATGTTTGAAATAAAAATGGATGTAGAGTATGAGTTAAGAAATATAGTAACTGAAATGAAAAACAGACTTCCAGGTGTTGTGCAAAGATTTGGAGAAAATGATAACTTTTGTGATAAGAAACTAATTGAAAATTTGATTAAAAATGGACTTGACAAAGAAGTAATGTTAACAAGTTTAACATATATGGTCTTAGAAATTGGAGCTCATGCGATAGCGGAAACGGATAATTTGGAAAATTTGATAGATATAGCGGCACGAATCTCAAATGAATATTTTATGAAGTGGGTTAAAAATAATGGTGGTTGGAAGAAGTTGAATAATGATTTTACAGTAAATGAAAGTCATGAAAAAAAATTATCATGTTAACCGTTAAATGGAAAAGATAGCCCAGGGCTAAAGAAAAAGATGATATTTCCATGGGCAATAGTTATGCTCTTTATTTTTTGTACAATAACTACACAAGCTACAGGTATGACAGCCTACGATTGTTCCCAAACAGAAATGGGGAAAATTTATTCGGTTGTGGACATGGCAGAATGTCCGGATGCATACCCAAAGAAATTAAAAGTAGAAAATGATGTAAAATATTATGTGTATCAGGAATCTGATCTGCGGCGAGCCAAAGTTAGAGAATGTATTGCGAAGCGAACTACTTTTGTGTTTTTCTGTGGTAAATGGAGCCACACATCATTGATAAAAATGCACGCTATTCCACGACCAGTAGAGGTAATGCCAGAAAACTGCTTAGCTGCGTTTCAAACAGAGGAGTTAAAAATTAATCCGGAAATTAAATTAAAAGCAAAAGTAAATCACAGAATAAGAGAGACAGTTGTTGTAAAGGGAGTAATACAACAGGATGGAACGTGCGAAGGAGAACCATATAAAGTAAATGATAAAATTATTAAACAATCAGTGGTGATTGAAGAATATTTGACAGAATTGAGAGAATTTGAAGGAGTTTTTGATGATGAAACAGGAAAACTTCAAACGCATCCGTTTTGTAATATGATACAAAGCAATTGCCAAACAGGAGAATCCATTTTAGTATTTGATGTTAAAACTGATGTATGTAATTTAGCGCATTTGAAAACTATGACTTTCAAAGAGTTAAGTGGAGAACAATTTAGAGAAAGCCCCGATAATTTCAATATAAATTATAAATCAAATAGCACAATTAGGTCAACTCCAGTATGGACGAGGAAAACCACACCAGTATTAATGTCGACATTACCAACAGATGGTATGCGTTTTATAAAAAAGGAGGCTACTAATAAATGCGGGCAAATGGTTTATGCAACAAACTACAGAGGTGTTTACGTATCAAAAATGATGGTGTAGGAGGCGAAAACTAAAATACATACAAATGATATTAAACTTACTCACTATTTTAACAATAAAATTGATTATTTGTACAATTTTAGTCAAAACATTATGGAGAGCATATATCGGGAAATGATTCTAAATGATTGTAAATTGAATAAAGAAATACTTAGAAACAGGATGGCAATGGCGGTTACGAATCCAAACTTAGTAGCACCTATGTTAATATCAGAAAATGGTGTATTTGCCAGAATCTTCGGAGAGGCCCTATATAGCTACAAATGCAAAGCAGTTACAGTTAAAATTATGAAATACGAAAAATGTACAAATGAATTGCCGGTGAGCATAAACGGAAAAATGCGATTTATGGAACCCATAACAAGAATATTACTTGAAGAGCATACTAAGCCAAAGATTCTTCAATGTAATAGATTGCTTGCTCCGTTGTATCGCTTAGCACAGGATTCATGGATAGCATTACCAGATTACCGAGGAGTGAGAACTCCGGATACATTAGAATTAACAAATCTAGAATATCTAGTAAATTTCACATCCCTAAATAAAATGGCACAAATGGGTTTCTATGCAAGTGAGGATATCGAAGAAGCTCAAAGAAACTTGTTATTTCCGTCAAAAAAGGAACGTGTAATCTCAGAAATGATTGATACAATTTTGCCTAACGGGGAAGGTAAAGTCAATTATGAATATCTTCTAACACCAGATCACTTTAGAAAGGCAACATATAAAACGATGAAAAAGATCTGGGGGAAATTCATGTTTTTAGGACAAGCATGCGCAGGCTTAATTGGATTCTATGTTGTAATCATAACAATAAAGGTAATAATGTCACAAATATTATCGGCTCATAGAATATACGTAATATCCGGATGGTCATGGAAAATAATTATTGGTTGTTTTCCATTTTTAGCGAGATCTTTCATTACTCATCATCAATATAGAGAAATGGCAAGTGTGAGAGCACAACTGAAAACCGATCAAAAAAGTGAAGTGTCTCTATGTGCAGCAAATGATCACAATAATGATAATAATGATGACATCAATGATGATAAAAAGGAGCAAAGATATTTTCAAAAAGGAATTATGAAGAGTGAAAAAAAGCCAGAGCTACAATTTTTATTAGAACCTATGCCAAAACTTAGCGGAATTGAAACGCTTTCAAAGTGGTATACACCAACGTTTTTGCCAACGGCACCAAAGTATCCAACTGAAAAACTGAAAGAAATGAAACCGGTAGAACATATTCAGTTTGAATTAGATAACATTGAACCCACGAGCGCAGAAATTGAACGGAGAAACATGCTCGGATTACCGTGTAGTTATGCAATGATGACGTTAGGAAATAAAGGCAAACAGCCTCGAATAAACATTTTGTTCAATGGAAGAAAGGTGGAAGCTTTGTTAGATTCAGGTTCCAGTAATACTATAGTATCAGATGATTTGTTGACAATTGAAGAGAAATCGAAGATGAAATCAACAAGTAAAGTAATAAGGTCAATGTCGCACAATGTTTTAAGTATAATTGGGAAAGTAAAAGCTGAATTAATTATTGGTGATCACGAATTAGTGCATTATGTGTCAGTGATGAGAAATAGTCCTGTCGGATGTTTAATTGGTATGGATGTAATGGAACAACTACAGGGAATTTCTCTTGATCTAAAAACTGGGAGATTAATGAAAGGACAGACAGACGAAAAAGGACATAAGGTGAGAGAGGTGTTTTTAAATCAGACGCTAGAATTGCCAACAAGAAGTGAGGTAATATATTATGCAGATGTGTTAGATGTGTCAGATGACGAGTGCATATTTGAACCAAATGAGAAGCTAATAGAAAAATACGAAATTCCAATGTGTGATGAAGTGGTAAAGGTCAAAGACCAAACAGTGCCAGTGAGAATAGTAAATCAAAGCACAAAACCCATCCAAATCAAACCAAAAACCAAACTGGGAAAACTAACGAAGTTTGAAATAGAGAAAATCCCGAAATTACCGAGAAATATTAAAATTTACAAAGAGCCACAAGTCATTAGTAATGATTTAACAGAATCACAAAAATGGGAATTCACAGAATTATTAAAGAAATATAAAATGGTGTTTGCAAAACACGAGTACGATTTGGGACTCACCCAAGTAATTGAACATGAGATACCATTACTTGATGAAACTCCGATTAAATTGAAACCGTATAGAATTCCATATATACATCAAGAGGAAAGTGACAGATAGATAAAAGCAATGAAAGAGTTCAAAATAATACGAGATAGTTCTTCACCATTTTCATCGTCAATAGTAGTTGTTAAAAAGAAAGACGGCGATCTGCGATTTTGTGTTGATTATCGGAAATTAAATCAAGTTACGCGAAAGGATACATATCCTATTCCAGTTCCACAAGAAATGTTTGATCAAATGGGAGAGGTACAATTTTTCACAGTAATCGATCTTAATAAAGGTTACAATCAATTTAAAGTGAAGGAAGAAGATCGAAGAAAAACGGCTTTTTCTGATGGTAAAGGATTGTATGAATTTAATGTGTTACCGTTTGGATTAACTGGAGCACCTGCTACGTTCCAGCGAGGTATGAATTTTGTTTTACGGGATATCCCACATGCATTAGTCTATATTGATGACATAATAATATTTTCAAATACTTTTAAAGAACATCTGAAAGATGTGGAAACTGTATTTAGAAGATTATTAAAGGCTAATCTAAAAATAAAACCCTCTAAATGTGAATGGGGAAATCGGAAGTGGTTTATGTAGGTCATATTATTTCTCGAAATGGATTGCAACCAAACCCAGAAAATGTGAGAAAAATTAAAGAATACCCAATCCCTGAAAATGTAGACCAAGTTCGACAATTTCTAGGCTCAGCCAGTTATTATAGAAAATTCATTAAAAGCTTTTCTCATGTAGCACAACCCTTAAATGTATTATTAAAAAAGCAGACTCAATTTAAATGGGGAAAAGCGCAACAAGAAGCATTCGAATTACTTAAAGAAAGCTTGATTAAAAAACCTATACTGAGATGCCCAAATTTTAGAATACCATTCATTTTAATGACAGATGCAAGTAATTTTGCATTGGGTGCAGTATTAGGACAACAAGTCGAAGGTGAGAAAGATCACGTAATAGCATATGCCAGCAGAACGTTAAAGCCACATGAAAAGAATTATTCTACAATTGAGAAAGAAACATTAGCATTGGTTTACGGTATAGCAACGTTTAGACAGTATTTAGTTGGCAGAAGCATATGCGATGCAAAATCAAAAAGCGGAAACAGTTGCAAAGATATTTGTAGAAAATATTATTTTTCGATATGGAGCACCGAAGAAATTACTTACTGATCAAGGAACGAATTTCCAAAGTGAACTGTTTATCTCAATCACGGAATTATTCGGGATACTGAAACTAAGTACATCGCCTTATCATCCACAAACGGATGGTCTAGTTGAAAGATTTAACGGAATATTAATCAGTATGATATCATCCTACGTAAATAGAAAACAGAAAGATTGGGATTTGTTTATCAAGCCATGCTTATTTGCGTATAGAAATGCAGTGAATGAGAGTACCGGTGAAACACCTTTCTATCTCATGTATTTACGGCGGAACAACATGCCGGTTGATTTAAAATTTCAAGCACCTATCTCACAGTACATGGATATATCTGATTACAAAGTAATTATGCAAGAAAGACTTCAATCGGTATGGACTCAAGCTGGACTTAAAATAAGACATAGTCAAGAAGCGTATAAAGAGTGCTATGATAAACGAGCACATGCTCACAATATTGAGGTAGGAGATTTAGTGTATGTACATAAACCAGAACCAGTGAAGGGTTTATCACCAAAATTACAGAGACCATTCAAAGGACCATACGTTGTATGTGATACCACTGAAACTAATCTAAAATTACGTCCACAAAATAATAAAAAGGCAGGAACAATTATCGTTCATGCTAATCGATGTAAAAAGGTGCCAGTTGCAGAAGACACTAAGTATCAATTGAGATCTAAAGACAAAAACGTGCTCAAACAAAAGACAGCAAAAAATCGCTCACCATTGGGATATATCAACAAAACTTTGTTCGTTACAGCACTCATGATAATCAATGTGTTAGGGTCGAATGCGACTCCATCGTTTCCAAATTACGCCATTAAAAGGATCCCGTTAATGGAAAAAGTTGATATTTATGCCACATGTACCCAGATGGTATGGATCTATCGTTGTGCACCGACCGAAGAAATAGAAATAAGTAATTTACTGAATTATTTTGAACCACCAGTGAAGTTGAATTTTAATAAAAATACTTATGTAGATCGTCACTAACAATAAATTATGAATACCCATGGTTAATAAAACAAGTGCAACCCCAAATAAATGGTAATAAAATAATGAACCTGATTAAGATTGAAATATGGACAAAAACATTATATAACTACGTTTCCATAGAACCAGTGCTGAATGGAATCAATATATATTGGGAACCCCGAAATTCCCAACAAGTGAAAATAATTTTTCAGAATTATACAATCGATACGTTGAATGTTAGAAGGTCTTTCGTGCATTATGCGAATCTAAAACTGCATCATACCTACGATATCGCAGTTCATTACTACGAAAAAGTATTGCACGATAATGGTACAGAGAGTAATGACCGGTGGGTCAAGATCTATCTTAGTCGGAAATCACTTTTGTTGCAAAACGAAACAAATCGAGTTCATTTACAGTTAGTTGACCAAAAACTAAATATTTCACGGCATTCAGGTATGAATGAAAAAGTTATGATCTATTATCATGAGAAAATTCAAGCCACGTTAACAAGTAACTTTACCTTTAAAATGTTAAATTTTCAGCAAATACGATCTAAATCAAAAGTGGTAATGATAAAAATCAAGTATTACAAACGCATATCAAATTTCAATCCCTGGGAAATCATTTTTGTCGAAACGAGATTCATTCGAGTTGTATATAATTCAACGGGACTCGTAAAGAACACCAATTATTCTCATATCTCTAATGTAAATATTCGAAAACAAAAAACGATGTTACCTTCGTTCAATGACTACATGGCTAATGTGCAAATTCGTGAGAACAACACTACATCATCTTCATCTGATAACAATGAAATCATAATTGTAATTCTATCGATCAGTACAATCAGTGTGATATCATTTTCCATCATTTTTCTTCTCGCATTGCTAGTATATCTTCGAAAATTAAAGCAACGACTTGAGCGTCAATCCATGGCCCAAAGACCTTGGATTGTCTATGAGGAGACAATCGTGTAGTGAGATACATTTATTTTGCATGCAATTATGATAATGTAGTAGTACAGTATAAGTATTAACTTTTTATTTTGAATAATGTAAAGATTTGCACCTTTTAATCATTGATGAATCTGATTGGCAGTTGAGAGCAAAGAAGGGGAAGCAAAATTTGCGCAGGTAGAAATTTTGGGGGCAAAGAAAATTTATTAAGGGGTATATAAGGATTAAAAAAGTAAATAAAAATAGTATAAAAATTCAAATTAAAATAGGTAATTAATTTTTTTATTAATATTATTATTTATACCGCTACTAGTTAAGGCAGTATCCGTAGGGTACTCAACCTTGACTCTAGCGACAACTTTTAAAATTGAAATAAATTAACGAACTATGTTTTAGCAATGCAACAAATTCAATGGGCAAGGACAATTTATGATAGCTACCTCAAGCTACATAGGAATAATGTTGAACGAAACCCATACATCATCGAGGAAAATTTGCAGATTCCAAATTACCTGAGAATAGATGATAGAAAAATGAAGATTCAAATATTCAGAGTGAATAGGCAATCGGGAATTAAATTAGCCGATGGAATAAATATAACGAAAAAGGAAGAATTCATGCTCCACATTGTCAAAGGAAATGTTGAAATGATCGATGACAATCAGAAAATATGGTGGGAAATGCATCAAGCATCGTCATGGAAAATGCAGGAAGAAGCAATGACCAAAAGGTTGAGAGCAGAAAATGAAAATGCTCTGGTTGTATTCGAAATCAGAATTAAAAATGAAGCTCAAGAAATACCGCAGCTTATATCAACACTACCTGTGGATGAGAAATTGTTAACAATCACTGAACAAATGCTAAAGAAAAGGATGTCATTTTTAAGAAAACAAATGGGTCAAGAAGAGATAAGAAATAAGATCTTGTTTATCGATGCGGAATATGGGACATCAGAAACCAATCAGATGGTACCGCTATCTATTGCGATAATGAATTATTATGGCAAGACAATAAAGGATGTCTACCTAACTCCAAGAGGGAAATTGCGGCATTTTAATTCGCAAATCCATGGGATAACAGAAGTGGCAAGTAGGAATCAAAATGACCAATATGCAATTATGAAGGAAGTTCAAAATTTAGTAGTTGGAAAAATATTAATTGGCCACGATCTTCATGCGGAAATACAATATTTAAAACTTTGGATAGACCAGTTGCATGGCATTCGCGACTTGGCAACAGCACAAGCATTGGAAAAGGTTGGAATTTCCAGAAGAGGAGAATTTTTCAAATTGAAAACGGTTGTCCAGGAGATGTTTGGAGACCAAATGCAGGTGGGCATACACTCAGCCCTCGAAGATGTAAAGAACATAAGAAGAATATATTTACAAATTGAGAAACTGTGGATTGATGATGTAGAAATACCAAAAAAGCAACCGTCAAGAAAATATTCGTTGGAAGAATATCAAAAGCTTCATAACACCGCTTCAACAGCAATGACTAGAATTGCAGAAGAAATTGACCTCACATCAGCAGAGGATATGGAAACTGATGGTGAAATTCAAACTATTCAATTAAAATGGGCCATAGAAGAGACGATCGAAACAATTGAGGAGAGTTTGGGTTTGATAATCCACGAACAAATTTATCAAATCCAACCAATATTCGAGCCTTGGTCAAGTATCTCGCCGAGGAGCAGAAAGAGAAAAACTCCATTGAATTCATTGGAAGTCGATAGTGAAGAAACTATCGTAATAAACCAGCTTACATACTAGAAAAAGAAAACGGTCATTCACTATAAATGTGGATCAAAAACACTGAAACTTGAAATGAAATAAATTAATGTTATTTATATTATTATTTATAAAATATTAATTTAATAAATCTCGTCTTTTGATTTATGTCGTCCCATATTAAATGCTCGATACAATAAAATCATAAATAGCTTCAAATGAGTTTAAGTATTATAAAAATTTATTGTTTTTTTTATTTGAGGAAAAAATGTAAATTTCTTTACAAACTGAATTAATTTCTTTATTAAACAAAAATTGGAAACTCAAATCATTATTAATAATAAAAAAAAAAATTCACCAATTCCTCTACAACAATGTCATTTATTTCCGGCATCTTTCTTCTTTGACGATATTAAGGAAACAAAATAACTTTCCATAAATCCAAAAACCCCAAATTCCATTTTGATAAACATTGTTTCGTGATTTGGTAATATTTGACACTGTGACGCAATAATATATCAATAACGAGACCATATTACGCCAATGAAAAAGAATTGAACCATCAGGCCAGTAACACAAGGCATCAATATGGTAAAACATGAAATGGCCGGACTGATGTTGTGAGGGTGTTTTCCGGTCGGTGGGCAGTTCTGAATAAAATATTATTAAATTAAATTCGAGTAAAAAAAAAATCGTTTACAAATTCTGATTCTGATTTGTTAATGTCAAATAACCATAGTGAATCCAAAACAGAATCAAACAACTGTCAACAGAGGGAGGGTAGCATGTTTGGTGCATCTTTGGTCAGGATTCCTTGTGACGGCATTGGGCTGAACATTGAGTAAGATATTGTCATTGAGGGGGCCCAGTGAGGCTGTGTAATCTTATTTTCGTTTGATAACTTTTTTTTGGTGAATAGTTGGTGCACTATGCTTTGATTTGTGGGTTTCGTCCATCTGTGGTTTGAAATCTGATGGTGTTGTTGCGTCATTGTTTGTAGTATCTAAGATTAGTTCAATTCAATTGGGAAAGTAGAATGAATAATAACAAAAAAATAAGATTACCATTTTTACGGGTTTCAATAAATGTCAAATTGAAACGTTGCACAACGTCTATTGATGAGCCAATTAGCTGAAACTGGGCGTAACAGAGTCATTTGCTGTCTGAGTTGCGTTGGTGTGTTCCAACCCAGAGCATGTCGGGTGTGGACTAGTGTCATTCGGGCATGCGGGTTGAGGAAAGCATTGGCGTCATTGATTTGGCCGCGAGAGTTGGTTGTGGTCTAATTATTTAGAGCCAATTATCAAATTAGGCTAATAATACGATTATTATTATTATTATTAATTATTTATTATATTATTATTATTATTATTATTATTATTATTATTATTATTATTATTATTATTATTATTGTTGTTATTATTATTATTAATATTATAATTATTATTATTATTATTGTTATTATTATTATTGTTATTATTACTATTATTAATTATATTCAAACAAAATATTATTATAAGTATTATGAATTATTATTATTTAATTTATTATTATTATGATTTATTATTAACGGCATTATCATTATTATTATATTAATACAATTACTAATTGATTATTATTGACATTATTATTATTATTATCATATTATTACAATTATTATTATTACTATTGTCATTTATTGTTCGTATTGTTATTATTATTATTATTATTATTATTATTATTATCATAAAAGAATAGAAAAAAAAATCAAATTTTAAATTTTGATAGATTCGAGGGCGAATCTTCATTAAAGGGGGGAGATATGTTGGGGTATCACGAAAAAGCACAGTAAAATCGATAAAACACAAAAATGATAAAAGTGCAATGTTAATTAAAAAATTTATAAAAATTCGAAAGTAATATTGATCGGGGGAAATTGGTATGGTTGAACGCCAAATTGAGAGACGAGTCCAGAAATAATAATAAAAATTTAGTGAGGGGTCCCTAGAAAATAATATAATATAAAAAAGGAAATTAATTTCCCCGTCACCTTTCCCCTGGTTGACCTTAGGCGCGTTGTGTTTATATTATAATTAATGAGTGCCCACTAGACTACTCGGTGTGGTGATTTTGAGCCGTGTGTAAATGAAGTTTAGGTCGAGTTTAAAGAAATCGAGAGACGAGGAAGTAGCCAAAAGACCACTTCCTTATTTCTCTTTTCTTCTATACGGGATAATATTGACGTTCCGATCCCTGCGTTCCGCACGCCGGGTCTTCACGGGCACAGATCATTGGCGATATTCCAAGCACTTACACGAATCTGAATAACATTTCTGATTTTAATTACTTGTGATGTGTCTTTGGCTGTGGCCCGGAAAAATTTCGACAAAAATTTTTTAAAACAAAAACATAATTTGTATATTATAAAATAATTTATTAAAATCAAAATTAAGTTACCGATACATCATCCAAATAAAAATGTTCATAAATATATCGCTCTCCCCACGCCGACATCCAAGCAGAGCTCTATCGAGGTTGCGAGGATGTTACGTGGAGAGAGTTTTCAAATAAAACTCTCACTCACATTGAAAATAGATTTTAAAGAAAACTGATTTACCAGTAAAAAACGATTAAAATTGTGTAAAAATAAATCGGTATATATACCTATTTTTTAGCCCTAACCTTGCGTGTTCTTTTTGATTTAGTAAAACAAAATTCGACCTTCGAATTTTCTAGTGTATTCTAATCTTAATTTTTATTATTTTGCAATTTTATTTGATAATTTTCCTTTTAAAATTTTTATTGAATTATTACTAATTCAAATTCTTTGAATTTTATTTTATTTTCATGATATTTCAAAATTTTTGTTAAATTATCAAATTTTGGTCGAATTTGTTAGGTTTTCGTGTTATGTTCATATTTATATCGTGAGGATCTTGTTGCCTTTTGTTATTATTTTAATTTATTTTTATGTTTATTATTTTATGTGTAATTGTCTTCTTTCTCATATTTTGATAGGGTTTAATTGGTGTTTTAATAGGTTTGAAATTAAATCTGCAAGTTATATTTGCATGTGTGTTACCGATTCATTTAAACGTTTACAAGGCCGTTTGTGTTCTGGCCCAACACTATATTTACATACAATGCAATTTGCAACACACAATCACCAGATCCATGAACCTGTCATAGTGAATCTCGAGAAGTTCTTCAATGTTAATCCTTGTGAAATGGAACATTTTTGTTACGAGAAACTCTGATGCGCAATAATCCAACGTATGTTTAATTCTTGGATAAATTTTATGAAATTTCATAACAATTACTTCAAAGGAATAAACTAAAATATAAAATAAAATACATATTTAAATAAACATAATTTACCTTTGGATATTTTAAGATACTTAATAAAAAATAATATTAACTTACAAACATAAAAATTTTTAAAATCAATAAAAACATACAAAAAAATATTTTAAAAAAATAATTAATTTAAAGTTCTTGGGAATCTTCGTATTCCTCATAAACTTCGTATTCTTAATTAACATTTGAACATTCTTCTGGAGTGTAACAAAAAACCACATAACCTACAGAATGACTTGTGTTTGACGAATCTGTTGAGATATTTGCAATTTTTAAAGTTCTAGCATGTAACGAATCAAAGATTATCGAGAAATATAACAAAGATTATAAAAACAAATAAAAATTGACAAAGATACAAGCCTATAAAGATTAAAATATTAGCGTCCAGAATGACTTGTGTTTACGAAGCTGTTGATATATATTCAATTTTTAAAATGCTAGCATGTAGAAAATCAAAAGTTATCGGTAAATATATCAAAGATTATTAAACCAAATAGAAATTGACAATGATACAAGCCTATAAAAATCAAAAAATTAACGTTCAGGATGACATGTGTTTGCATGTTGAGAATCAAAGGTTATCACGAAATATATTAAAGATTATTAAAACAAGCCTATATATAAGAAAATATTTTTCAAGAATATTTTATTCATCGATTTTTACAAAATTACAGTAATTATATGTTGGGGTTATCGGTAAAAAAAGATTGAGGCTTTTTTAAAAACTTGTTTAAAATACCAGGATGAATATTTATCTTTCAGAAAAATCAAAGCATCTGGAGTTCTACTTGCTATTCTCTTCATTCATTTCTTATTCGTCTTTCATTTTTACCACTTTTCATCAATTTCCTTTACCTTTTATTCATTATATTTTTCTTTATTCCTTTTGTTTACCATATACTTTTTAGTTCTACTTGTTCTTATACCTTTGATGCAATGATGTGATTCACAAAGTTTACTCTTGTACTTATATATCCGTTCTCATTAGTTCATCCTACACACCTTCGCAATCAAATAAATGTTCGCCATCATCCATCTTCTCCTCTTTATCTTTCAATGTAATGATTCCATTTTTACTTATAACTTCAACATCTCGTTTTCTTAATTTCATATTTTCTTCACACTAATGTTCCTTTATTTCCCCATTATTTCCCCCATAATTTTTAAATTCTAATGCAATTTCCATCGGTTCAATTTTCTTTCTTGCCTCTCTGAGCTCGTGAATTATTTTTCGTAATATCTTTCTCAGCTTTTCACTACATATGGTTCTATCTGATAATTATATGATAGAATCTATCATATAATTATGGTTGTATACAATGAACAATTTTTTTTTATTTTCTGATTTGAATTCAGAATGATTAATCACATCTACTTTATCCTTAGTCTCATATTCATCATCTATTAACAACGCGTCTGTAAAATCATTTATAATTCTTCTTGCCTTATCTTCCATATTTTCTGATACACTAGTTATACTCATAATTTTTACTGATTTTTAATACCTGGAATAAATCCATAATCAAATAAAAATTGATCCTCTTTCACATATCTCCTTTTAAATTCTAATTCAATTATTGCTCCTTTTGTTTCTTGTTGCAATTGCTGTTTTAAATCTTTTACTCTATCTGATAGAAATCTGGAAGTTTGTTTTTAAATATCAAAATTTATGCATTAAATTTGAATTGAGTTCACAATTTTTCCAATATCAAAAATGCATTTGGATTAGTCAGTACATTACATATGTATGAAAATGAAAAATATTATACGTGCCAGCGAAAATTTAGCTGCGTGCCACTTTGGGCACGCGTGCCATAGGTTCGCCATCCCTGCTCTATCATCTGCTGCACAACGTACACATTTTCCCGATTCATTGCCTCTATCTGAAATATCAACAAAAATAAAATCTAACCACTCTTTTTCTCAAAGATTTCTACCAAATTTTACCATAAAACTCCAATCTCGTCCTTCATCGGCGGATCCAATTCATATCAGTTATTAAGGTTACTTAAATTCTTATTTCTATTCATTAACAATATTCAAAAGATTTAAAAGATTTTCCAAACTCTATATTATTTAAACACACTTGTTACCTAAAACTTGGAAAATTTTAATTATGCATTTTCATATGCTGAGCGATGTCAACATACAGCAATCATACACATACTATTTATAATATTACATAATAAAATGAATATACATATTTATAATAAATATAAATTAATTATTAGATTTATCTCACAATTAATATGAACCATTGATCCTCCTAGTACAGACTAAAAAATAGCATGAACGAATTCCGAGGCGGGTAGATTGTATTAATAACACGAGAAAGGAGGTATTAAATTAATATTAATTGCACAAATACAGGTAGTAATAGGTATAATTGTTCGATAAAAATAAAATGGTATCCAAAAAGCTTATCAGGTAGCATAAGAATGAAAATGAGCATGTTAAAACTGAATCACCCCGACGTAGCTAGTCATGAAACTACGGATAAAGCGTAACATACATAAGGTAGATTATAATCATAAAATTCAAGAAAATAAATTAAATTGGTAATAGCTAATATTTAGGGATTACTATATAGAAATAACGACACATTTCTATATCGTATCAAACCAGCAGCAAAGACGATGTAAGAGTACATGATTTTTAATAACTAGTTCTTGGAAACACCCGTATACATTAGAGAAAAAATAAATATAAGAGATACTGACCTGGTAGTCAATTGCCCTTATAATAAAAATCTTTAATGCACAACAACTATAATAAAAGGATTGAAATGTTTTACTTTAAACTGATCGTAGGAATAATGTAGAAGCTTGACGAGGATTATATTAATACATTAAATTCAACAACAACTTAAATATCATTAGAAGAACATGTAAATCACAAAATATCACAGATGATTGCAGGGATCTCATTCTGTTGTCGGATATCATTGGCGTACCTTGGCTGCATTTTGAGGAGATCCACGGGGATCTAGTCGATCATTCATCTAAATCCAAACGCGAATGGTAGGGAATCCGATCGAGGTCCACCCACATGATAGAAACGAGCCAACTACTAAAGGATTTAACCAACTTTAAGGATAAACTAATTGAGACATACGGGTATTAATAGCTACGGGTATTAATAGAATCCATAACTAAAACACGTTTATTATCAAAACACAAATATTCTATTATTAAAACAAATTATATCGTTAATTTGTTTGAGGAGTTTCTAAAAATAATAATTAATGAATAAGTAAGGATTTCAACATACAATCAAACATGCCCAACATCATACCATTATTTAAATACAAATTATAAAACGCCTCACATCCCCCCCTTTTTGAAAACCTTTAACCACTCAATATTTCTCGTGACGGAACTTCCATTTTCCAATTTTATTTCATAACTTCGATCATGAATCTTTTTAGTAATCACACCTGGACCCATGTATCTGTTATCACCTTTATTTCGAACATTTACTTTGATCAATACGCAATCTCCAATTTGAAATTCGCGATTTGTCGGCTGATTGATTTTTTCTTCTTCCACAATCTCTGAGAACCATTCACTATAAATCTTTTTCCCAAACACCATTTCAGCTGGAGTCTTCCTAATAGTTTTTTGAAAAGTTGAATTCAACATAAACTGAACTTCGGGAAGAATATCTACCCATGATTTATGTCTTTTATCTTTGAGTGTTATCTGTATTGCATCTCTGATTGTACGGAATTGTCTCTCAATCTGTCCATTTGCTGAGTGATGATATGGACTTGAATAATTAATTTCAATATTGTGGAATTCTGCAAAATCTTTCATTAGCTTTGATTCAAATGATTTACCTCTGTCACAGTTTATTATCCTTGGTGCTCCATACTTCATTATCCACTCTTCTTTCAGTAATCTTACCACTGTTTTTTCATCTTGTGATTTCACTGCATGTAAAGAAATAAACTTACTATGATGATCTATAATCCCAAGAATATATCTTTCTCCTTTCATTGCAAGTTGTAATGGACCACAGAAATCTACATATATTGTTTCAAATAATTTCGAATCACTTTTGCAAATTATTTCTTCTTTTGTTTTAGTTGTATCAACCTTTCTTTTCTGACAGTTTTCACAGGATTGTACAACATTACGAATAGATTGCTCCAAATCTTTCATATCAAAATTGTTTGATACATACATTTTTACTTTATTAGCACCCGCGTGACAGAGCTTTTTATGATATTCTATGATGAATTCAGACTTGTTTTCTTCTGGAATCCAAATTTTACTATTATTTGTCATAATCACTCCGTTGACATATTTATAAAATGTTTTATCTGGCATCAAACTAATATTTTCTTTTATATTTTCAATTTCTTTCGAGTTCTTTTGCCATATATTTTCAATATTATCAGTCATCAGTGTCAACAATCTTGTTTTTAATTTACCCATTTTAGGATTTCATGAATCATTTGACATTGAACACATGTTTCACATTCTTTTCTAGATAAAGCGTCGGCATTATTGTGGTTATCACCTTTTCTGTATTGAATCTCCATGTCCAGACCACTAAGATGGTTAATCCAAGTTTGAAATTGTGGAGTAATAGCTTTCTTTGTCTTCATCATAAATGTAATGGCTTTGTGATCCGTCCTCAAAATAAACTTTTTACCATATAGATAATGCTTAAAATGACCAGTAAAATAAAATATAGATAGTAGTTCCTTTCTTGTTATACAATACCCAACTCGTGTTTATTCATAGCTCGGGATCCATATGCGATTACTCTTTCTTTACCTCCATCTTTTTGAGACAGAACAGCACCAATGCGGTCAAAACTTGCATCTGTATCCAAAATGAATGGCTTAGAAAAATCTGGGAACTTCAATACAGGTGTAGACGTCAATTTCAGTTTTAAATTTTTAAATGAAGTTTCACACTCATCAGTCCACATAAGCTTCTTTTGTTTACTTCCACATAACGCTTCTAATACTTTGGAATCTTTGGTGTAATTTTCTATAAATTTGCGATAGTAATTTGCCAAGCCTAAAAATCCTCTCAAACTTTTTACGCATTTAGGTCTTTCAAAATTTTTAATAGTTTCAATCTTGCTTTCATCCGTACGTATTCCATCTTCACCAATGATATGACCCAAAAATTTTACTTCTTTCCTTTTGAATTGACATTTTGCTGGACTTATTTTAAGATTTGCTAATTTAATCTTTTGAAAAACCTTTTCAATGGTACTATAATGTTCATTCAATGTCTTTGAAAATATAAGGATATCATCCAGATATACAATTGTTCCATTCCAATTTAATTCTCCAAGAACCAAATTCATAAGTCTTTGAAATGTAGCTGGTGCGGCTGCTATTCCAAATGGCATTCTGTTAAAGTAATATTGCTTGCTTTTTGTCGAAAATGCTGTTTTCAATTTTGATGCATCATCGAGTTCTACTTGATAATAAGCATTGCCTAAATCAATTGTCGAGAAAAACTTTGCTCCGTCAAGAATATCTAATAATTCATCAGTATTTGGAATGGGAAAAATCGGTCTTTCGGTTATATTATTTAATGCACGGTAGTCCAAGCATATTCTTATATCACTACTGTTTTTCTTTTTAACACATACTAACGGAGAATTCCAAGGGGATGTACATTCTGATATAATGCCATATTTCAACATTTCTTGAATATTTTCTTCAATTTTTCCTATTAAATGTATAGGTTGTCGTCTTGGGTTTATTACAATCGGACTACCTTTAGTAAGTATTTCATGCTTTAATAGTTCGGTTTTCCCAACATCCCATTTATGTTTCATAAAAATACCGTCAAACGTGGAAATTAAATTATTTATAATCTTATCTTCACTTATGTGGTTCTTAAATGAATTTTCCATAATTGTATTTATTTCGTCTGTACGGTTTTCGATTTGCAATTGCATTCCAAATCTTTCGAGAAAATCTATACCTCCTATTAACTTTGGGTTTATATCTTTGGCTACAACGAATTCTACTTTTTTAATATCAGAAATTTTATCAACTTTTACATTTAATAAAGTTTTACCGCAAATTTCAATCGGGCTATCATTCGCACATCTTAATTTTAAATTACTTGTAGTCATATTCAAATTTCCAAGTTTTTTAAAAATATTATAATCAATCACACTTATTTTAGCTCCAGTATCTAATAGGCATACTAATTTTACATTATTAATCATTACGGTAACACTGGGTCTTCCCTGCATTTTATCGTATACTATTATATCATTCCGTTTATCACGATTAAGAACATTTAGTTCATTAGACGTTAGGGGTGGGTCTTTAAAACTTCATCCATACAAAATTTATTAATGTATATATTAATATAATTTCTATAATCAAAAATACCATCACAACAGTTATCATTCAAACTATCACAATCATTCAAAATCATACAACCCTTACTCATATCATTAATTACCTTTAATTTATTGCTCCGATCACCTCCTCGTGTGATGGAGCATTCCCATTTGGGTACTCAAAATCAGCTTCTGGATCCTCGTCACCGAATGCAGCCACTGATTTATGGAATTTTCGACGTCTGCCTGGAAATAACTCATGGCACTGATGTTTGAAATGTCCAGATCTTTTACAATGGGCACATTGAATATTGGAGCCTTCAGATCTTCTATGACCTTCTTCGTGGCACGCCCAACATCGCAAAATTTGATTTGTTCGGATATGATCTCGCGAATGAAATTCCCTGGTATTATAAGGCTTACTCCTATTCATAGGTCTCCATCCATTTGAAATAGCATATCGATGTTCTCTGGTAAGATCGCCTTTGAATCTTGGATTATGTTGAGGTTCTCTTGTATATTCATCTTTGAATCTGGGGTTAGCTTCTCGTTCTCGAATTGATCTGTTATCATAATTATATCTTGGTAAGCTCTTCTTAACAGCATCAGCATAGCGTTGTGTTTTATTCATTGAAGCTACATCAGCATGAAATACATTAATTTCTTTTGAAACTTGATCGTGTCTCTTTAATCTTTCTTTCATTTCATCAAATGATTTTAAATCTTGCATTTTGAGATCTTTTTTAACTTCTTTATCTTCAAGCGAATTGAATAGCAAAAATTTCTTTAGTTCTTCTTCATCAAGTTTATGCTTCAAAATATTTTTTGCAAGTTTCTCAATTTTTGAGCAGAATTCTTCGGCAGCCTCATTTCCTTGACGATAATTTAGCGCTTCGTTGAGATCATCGATAAGACTTCTGTTCTTAGAAAAAGCGTTTCTTAATCTTTCTGTATAATGCAGAGTTTCATTAGTCAACTCATATTTCTTCGTTGAATTGATTGATAGAAAAGCTTTGACGAATTTGCTTCTGTATTCATCGACAATATTTGTCATCTCGAAGAATCGTTCCGTTTCTAAGATAAAATCTTCCACGTCTGAATCCATGTCATATGTTTCTGGTGGCTTGATAAAATTTGCAATCGTGGTCGCCATATTAGCCACAGAGCTACGGGTATTAATAGAATCCATAACTAAAACACGTTTATTATCAAAACACAAATATTCTATTATTAAAACAAATTATATCGTTAATTTGTTTGAGGAGTTTCTAAAAATAATAATTAATGAATAAGTAAGGATTTCAACATACAATCAAACATGCCCAACATCATACCATTATTTAAATACAAATTATAAAACGCCTCACACTTACTATTGTATTTTAGCAAATCTACCAACACTAAATTAATACCGAATCACGAGAAGAAATATCAAGGAATAGAACTGAATTAATAATGATATCATCTGACATTTCATAAATGTCAATCAATACCTGTAATCGAATTCCACAGTAGCTCTATTCGACGACTCCGGTGTGCAGATAAGACACAACAATTTTTCTACCCCTCCACACACACCTACCCAAATATAATGGACGACATATTTGGAATCTACAGTTTATCGCTAATATGTCAATGAGAAATTCACAGACTTCGAGAGGACTTAAGGAGCAAGGAAAAGAGGGTCTTGTCGCTATGAGTACCAGCCGGACTCCACATGAGGGTAGGTATTTGGAATTTATTGATCATGACATTAATTTGTATACCCGAGCACTAGTACCCAAACATGACCCAGCCAACTACTCATCATATACGAGGACCCGATAACGAGATCAGCCAGGAGATTTCAACAAAGCTATGTTACATGATATAAATATATCCATTTAGCCGATTTATTTATTTGCTTCTGATGAACTTCCTAAATCGCTCTACAACGAATTAAATAACGCATGAATTTAAAGCAAATAGATTAATTCAAGAGACCCTCGAACGACCAGCCACCAGTTTCGATTTAACTGTTATACTAAGCGTAAGGATCCAAATCCGTTCTCGCATATCGTTGGTAGAGGCAGGTAATTCAAACGAGATAAATCTATGGTGACATTTGATGCGAAATTGTATGCTCAAAGGGTAAATTAAATTGATAATATAATTAAATCAAGTTTTATTGGGAATTTTAATAGTAAAAGTTACAGTGTTTGTATGATTGACGGCTGATCCTGTATTTGCGTCAGCACGTTATTAGAGAAAAATTTTATGTTTAATATCGACAATGTAATAAGGTAAAGCCTAATTAAAATTAGTATTTATAGTTTAATACAGTACCAATGATTTAATATAGTAAAGTCTGTTCAACATTCTCATTAATAGCGCACGAAGTAAATTCTATGAAAGATTATTATTTACAGCTTAACCTACTATCCAGAGCTTAATTAAGTAAAGCCTATTCAACATTATAATTGATGGTTGATTAGGGTGAGGACGGTTAGACAGTACCACTAGTACCTCTTGAGATAGCACTAGTTAAAAATAATCTTAATAATTATTAGAAGAAAGTCGGTAAATCAATATCAGAAACAAGCATTAGAATAAAAATATTTAAAGTGCTATTAATAAAACTTACTCAAATAAATTTATGGGTAGTCATAGAATTAAAGTTTTTATTATGTTGGGCCAGAACACAAACGGCCTTGTAAATGTTTAAATGAATCGGTAACACACATGCAAATATAACATGCAGATTTAAATTCAAACCTATTAAAACACCAATTAAACCCACCAAAATATGAGAGGAAAAACAATAAAATATAAAATCATAAACATAAAAATAAATTAAAATAACAACAAAAGGCAACAAGATCCGCACGATATAAATATAAACATAACACGAAAACCTAGCAAATTTGACCGAAATTTGATGAAAATGAAATAAAAATCAAAGAGTTTGAATTAAAAATAATACAATAAAAATTTCAAATGAAAAATTATCCAATAAAATTGCAAAATAATAAAAATTAAGATTAGAATACACTAGAAAATTCGAAGGTCGAATTTTGTTTTACTAAACCAAAAAGAACACGCAAGGTTAGGGCCAAAAAATAGGTATATATACCGATTTATTTTTACACAATTTTAATCGTTTTTTACTGGTAAATCAGTTTTCTTTAAAATCTATTTTCAATGTGAGTGAGAGTTTTATTTGAAAACTCTCTCCACGTAACATCCTCGCAACCTCGATAGAGCTCTGCTTGGATGTCGGCGTGGGGAGAGCGATATATTTATAATGTTTTCTTTTGAATTTGTGGATTGGATTGTATTGGTAACTTAATTTTGATTTTAATAAATTATTTTATGATATACAAATTATGTTTTCGTTTTAAAAAATTTTTTTTGTCGAAATTTTTCCGGGCCACAGCCAAAGACACATCACAAGTAATTAAAATCAGAAATGTCATTCAGATTCGTGTAAGTGCGTGGAATATCGCCAATGATCTGTGCCCGTGAAGACCCCGGCGTGCGGAACGCAGGGATCGGAACGTCAATATTATCCCATATAGAAGAAAGGAGGAATAAGGAAGTGGTCTTTTGGCTACTTCCTCGTCTCTCGATTTCTTTAAACTCGACCTAAACTTCATTTACACACGGCTCAAAATCACCACACCGAGTAGTCCAGTGGGCACTCATTAAATATAATGTGAACATAATGCGCCTAAGGTCAATTAAGGGAAGGTAACGGGAAATTATAAAATGGAATCGTTGTTATGAAATTCAAATCAATTATAGGTTCAAATTATCATTAGGTATTTAATATGACCGTAAATTCTCGAGTTACAGAGGCCAAATTAAAAATAATTATGAAAATGAAGCGTTGCCACGCACGTGTTAATAATCTTAAGTTACGACAGGAATCTAAATAAATTACAGACTGAGTAGTCGCTAAGGACTTAAACTGGTTATGAACAAAATGTTGTTTTTTGTACTTTAATTTGTCCGAATAATCGAAGTCATTTACGCAGATATAAAAAACGATAATACAAATTTTCACATCGAGAACCCAAAACCATTATCCAAGTAGAGGTAGAATAATCTAACCGTAATATGGTAGTAGGATTCAATAGGTTAGCACGATTAATATAACATAAGAAAACATAACTCCCAAAAATCCCTCAACAATACACCCGAGACGATATATTTGTAACCACAAATAAATAAACTCCCAATAAATACTAAGTTAACTCCGACTCTGTAGCAGCATAGATAAATTGGATCCATCAGAGCTCCACCCATATTGGGGAATACTGTGAATTACACCCGAATGAAGGTTCCAACCACCCATCCATTAAATACATGCTTCTTGTTTTCTCGACCTAATAATTAACAAAAATCCAAGAAGGTTTATTTAAATAAAATGAATCAATATTATAGTTTTAATGATCAATAACGAGTTCCAAAGAATATTATCCTAAAAAAGGGATCAAATAAGCAGAAATAGATAAGCTAAAGAGATCAAATCATACCGTCAATACTAGTAATTTGGGAAATGGTCCATTTAAATAAAATGAATCGCGAATATAGTAAAAAAATCTTAATATCCAACCACTGGTATTAACGAATATTATTCTAAAAAGAACCAAATAAGAAAATCGATAAGTAATAAAATAAAATTATACCGTTAATAATAAATCGAGGAAATCACCCATTTAATGAATCCTAACATTGAATAGCGTGTCCCCACGAGTAACATCTTTAAAAAGGACCCAATAAGTAAATAAGTTAACGAAATAAAGCCAATACCTACCGAAAAGTTGACTCGAGCTCCGAGGGGAAGGAAAAAACGATACAGTTCGAATGTGGTCCAGCATATGAGCCGTTAAGTCGTGACTACCAGAAGTATATCAGTATATATCCATGTCTAATAAATGATTTACCTCGAAGATAAATGACCTGAAGGGAACAGAACTGCCATCAATAAACCATGAAACGCATAGTTTAATAAACCTGGTACTCATCTAATACACCACCTAAATAAATCGACGAATTTTCCAAAGAAAATAATTTAAACTTAAATACCGAATTGATGCCAACGTCTCTTCTAAGGGA
Source organism: Schmidtea mediterranea (assembly GCA_022537955.1). Taxonomy (NCBI): domain Eukaryota; kingdom Metazoa; phylum Platyhelminthes; order Tricladida; family Dugesiidae; genus Schmidtea; species Schmidtea mediterranea. Next base: position 58,551 of record JAKGRZ010000044.1, on the reverse strand, counting down.
GGAGAAAATGAGTTTATCTCAATCTAATTACCCACTCACCTCAGTTATTACCCAACTTGCCCCATCTATAGTATCGCCACCTCGAGAATCGACCATAGCGGTAGGACCCCGATTACTATCGTCAATAATCAAAAACCATGGGAAATATTCGACAAAGAGCTACCATCACTTTGCTGAATAATGTTACAATCAAATTAGGTATAGATAATAAAATCAGTCACCTCCACCAGAATTGTTAAGGGCTGCCGATTGAAGTTACAAATCTTTTTCCAGTAATAATAATGGAAAGCAATCAACATTAACCAATTATCGCCGAAATTACATTCACATCATAACACTCAATCGGGAATAATCCAACTTACCTCAGATAGTCCATCTGGAAATCAATATATAAAACTACATAAATAAATCGACAGAGAAAGCTGACCTAACATTGACATTTAGGAATATTGATTCCGCGAATTTTCCTCACCACGTCGCCGATGAATATCTATATTCAAACACATCATCGAGCAGTGTGCAATGTGCATACACACGCCGTTAAATTCCATAAATAGACTTACAGACAAGTCTAATCATTCAAAATATAAATTTTATGATGCAACCACAACGAGAATTCGGAGACACAGTGAGTCGGGGAGAAATCGGGGGGTCAGCTTCGAACCTCGATCCCCAACCTTGGAGTAAGTGCTAAATTTAAATTTAATCAAAACCTCTTACAATTTCGTTTGTAGATAAATTTTCCACGCGTTCTGATAATTATGTTTCACAACCTCACTTCCATTTATTTAGCCTATTTAAAAAATAGAGTTTCAATTTGTCAATTTCCTATTAATTTTTATAGAATATTCTACGATGTATCTTAGTAATATTTCGAGGATCCCACAAAATTGACATTCTCAACATCCAATTTATTAACCATATTGAAGAAATGGAGTTTCAAATCTTTTGTTAATTTGTCATTAAATTTTGTAGAAAATTCTGCGATGTATCCAAAGAATGATATTTTAATTATTTAAATCGAGTTTATATTTTTTATTTATTAATTTCATCTTACATCTCATCAACGAATCATTCGGAAATTTAATTTCCCCGTAGAAAATATGGTAACATTTACTTGTACTATAATGTTGAAACTCTTTAAAATACTACGTGTAATTTAAAATATTTTTAGAACATTAAATAACCCACAACTCAACATTCATAAAATCCTCGATATACTCCTCCAACGTTAACCGCCAGAGATTTGAGAGTGCATTACGTCTGTCATTTTATCCTCCTTCAAGGTTTACTTTAAAAATTTCAGCTAGTAAACACGAGTAACTGTTTGTATACGTTTTAAGAATCATTTTAATAATTAAAAATAATATGCCTTTTTTTCTTTCTTAACAGGTAACTTGCGGAGTTGACAATCATACTCATTGATTCCCCAAAGCTTTTAGGGTTTCGTAGGAAAGAAATTACAAGCATATTTTTATGATAAAATTTTTCTTGGATTCTCCTATTTGGATCAAATTCCATAAAAATATTATTTAAAATAATCAAGGTAACGAATTGGATTTTTAAAACAAAGGATTTTATTGAACAAATTTTTGTTATATCAATCGTTGAACAGGTTTATTCATTATCATGAATCAAAGTGATCTTCGTCCTCCAGAGAAAAAACAAATTTTTTGTAAGGAAAAATTGACAATTGAGCGTTAATAAAATTGATTTTATTCCTTTGATACACAACGTTGTATTACAAGGGTATCCGTCTAGTTAGAAATTGCTTTGGTATATTTCATTTATTTTATCTTTTATGCACTACACAATGAAACCGTTAAGTGATATACCACCCAGATAGTAATGACACCTATTTCTTTGATTATGCATTCCGAAATAAGTAATTTACATAGTCATAATATTGTTTAGAAAAATCAGGACCTTTTATATGGGTCCCCCCACATGTCGCTGACCAGTGGAGGCAAGCGTGGCGACGCTTCGGTCGAGAAAAATACCCCGAGATGCCCCAACCCGGAGAAAACCGGCGGGACGACATGCTTCTGGTGGAGAATACGATGAAACAATTCAGGCAGAAAGGACAACCAAGTGACCCAAGTCCGGCCCAAGAAATCCATGATCGGGCTCGAGCGCTTCTGGCCCGCCTCAAAGACCACCAGCGCCGGGTCAACTCCTTGGTAGACTGGACCAGTAGTTACCTGACAAACGTCGAGGATGACATCGCCAATGGCAGGATCGCGGAATCCTATCCCTTCCTGACACAATCTAGCTCCAAACCAGTACGCAAAACAAAGCGCCCGGTAATGATTTATGAGAAAGATCTATTTACCCGGCCTACTACGAACCGAAATAATGAAGGCGATGGCGACATCATAGATTCCCTTAACAATCGATAAACCCAAATCTCATGTTCAATAAATAATTAGTTGCAATTTTGCGTTTTTTGAGTTTATTATATAATTTAAAGCCACACAATCTGTATGACTGCTTGAGTGATTTACGATTCACGAAATCAGAATTAATGTCGTTAATTACAGAGATGGAGCCCTTGCAAATATTGCAGACGGAGTTGGAACGCGCCCGGAAAATCAACAAAAATCTCCATGATCAAATTGTCCAGCTGACTATGGAAGTGCAACAGACGAAGGACGTTTGGATGGAGCCCAAAAAGGTAAAATCGCTTTACCAGCGGCTTACAGTAGCCCAAAAGGGATGGGCAGAAGAAAGACAGTTGGTGCAAGGTCTGCGAACACAAATAAAGGGGCTGGAGGTTGCACTGTCTGCCTGTTAAGAAGTGGCAGCTGTAACCTATCCCCTCGTATTTGCTCCAGCTCAATTGGCTTACCGGGAGGCGATAACATCCCCCACAACGACCTCAACAACAACCCCAACTCCGAACAGTTACCGACCCAAACGGAAGAAGCGGGCTAAACGTCGAGATGCTCGATTGCTTACTCAACTTTAATTAACTCTTAGAATGTGCTTATTGGAAAATTATATGTGTATTAATTTTAAAAGATTATGTATGTCTTCCTATTTAACATAATATCTCTAACAAGTATCCGCGAAACCCGCAAACAACACGCTAAGATGCACCATCACCAGTTGTAGTCGCTCGTTCTATGTCATTATCAAATTCCTATTATTCCCTGACGAACTCAACGATAAACATACAACATAAAGGGTACCTAATAATCGAAAGCGAGCATAAGTCTTCTAACGACAGCTCGTTGGACCCAGAGATTGTTCGAGCAATTATAGCATTAGTAATGACGCTCACTTTTTGCGGACAATCCACCCACTCGAACACAGTTCCAACGTTGCTCAGCAACGGGTGTCGAGTGGTAGCAAGAAATATTTATATGGCGTTACCTGAGTAACCGCAGTAAGATCAAACAAACAACAGTACCCAGTAACCCACCAATAGTATGAAAGTTACATTTTCAAATGAATGTCCATGTTGCCACGATTTTAAACGTGACCAAAAAATCCATAAAATGTTAGCCGAAATGCGTAAAGCATATCACTCGGATAGTTTTGATTTGAAATAAAAATTTATCTTTTTTGTTTAATCTTTATTGTTGTCAATATAAATATTTTTATTGATTGAAAGTTTGTTATTTTAATTATTTTTACAATTCAAAATTTAAATAAAAAGTAATAATAATAAAATATTAATAATAATAATATTAAAATAAAATAATATTAGTAATAAATAAATAATTAAAAAAATTAAAATAAAAACAAATAATTAAAGTAATTAAAATAAAATTTTAAAAAATACTTAGGCTTTTTATTCGAGGAAATATTTTTAGGCTTTTTATTCGACAGGCCATTTGAGCCAATTTTTATTTTTAGATTTTTGAATCCAGTAAAATTATTTTAGCTTTTATATTGAGGAAATATATTTTAGGCTTTTTAATCGAGAAAAAATATTTAGGCTTTTTATTCGGTATGCGATTTGAGCTAATTTTTATTTTTAGGCTTTTTAATCGAGAAAAAATATTAAGCTTTTTTATCGTGAATTTAAAAATTTAAAAAAAACAAAAAATAAAATTAAAAAATAATTCTGTTGGGGTATCACGAAAAAGCACAGTAAAATCGATAAAACACAAAAATGATAAAAGTGCAATATTAATTAAAAACTTTATAAAAATTCGAAAGTAATATTGATCGGGGGAAATTGGTATGGTTGAACGCCAAATTGAGAGACGAGTCCAGAAATAATAATAAAAATTTAGTGAGGGGTCCCTAGAAAATAATATAATATAAAAAAGGAAATTAATTAAGCAAAATTAATTACTAATGGGAAGCCCGAGAGCTGAGGAAAACCCGAGAGATGAGGAAAACCCGAGAGATGAGGAAACCCGGCGCACAGACGGAATAATAAATTAGCCTAAACAACATTAAAGGGGCGCCACTAAGTTACGGAGAGGTAGTTAATTCGTAATTAGTAATTTGGTAATGGACCAAACGTTGTTGACAAATGTCGGACTGGAAAGTAATTATTCTTGATAATTTAATAATGCAGAAAATATTGTTGAAAATCGTCGGAAAACAGTCTGAGCAGGAGTATAAAAGAAAGAGTGAAAAACACGAAAGGGACAGTAGTCACCAGACAAGAAAAGAGGGCCATTATTCGCCAGACAAGAAAAGAGAACCATTATCAAACAGGCAAGAAAAGACAATCGTTAGCAACCAGATACGAAAGAGCAGATATTCTTAACTAGAGGGAATCGACGTGAACGAGCAGTAACTAGATTATTAGAGAAATCCAAATCCAAGCAAAAAAAAGGGTTATCTATCAGACAGGGTGGTTCTCTCTTGGACAACCTACCCTAAGATAATCCGAGCTATACAGTGGTTAAAAGGTGCAAATCAATTAGTGAAATTGTGATTACAAATATTGAAATAAAACGGATTGATCTTTTATTGTGATAAAGTGCAAATAAAATTATTCTGTGTTGGGTTTGCTTATTTGATCGAAAAAGGACAAGAGGAGTCAGAGGGAACCGACTTTCAATAATAGTAACCCAACAATTCATTTCATTAAAACAAATAATTTTTATAAAATTTATATCCCCTTAGAAAAAATTTTTTACCGGGATATTTAGCTAATTCAAGTAAATAAAAAATTGTTCAAAAATTAGTAAAATCGAATAAAATCTGTTTCCCACAAGAATCATAAAATATATATTATATTGCTCAAAATAATCCAAATTAATCAGGGATCTAGCCGGTTGAATTTATGAGATACTTAGGAAAATTATTAAGATTAATCAGAATATATCCATAAGGTTTTGGTTAATTTTAATTATATCATTGAAATTTGAATAAAATATAAGATTAAAGTTCGATTCTAAGAAATTGTTTGATTTATGTAATTGTTTGTATTCAAGTAAGTATTTAAAATATTTGTAATTCAATTTAATAAAAAACTAAAATTGACTTGTATTCATTTATTAACCCATTTATTACTTTTTAATTGACAATTTTCTGAATAATTTTAATATCTGTGATTATTTCCAGGAATGAAAGATTTACTTATCGGGAAATTGTACATTTAAATACTGTGCGCAGTCGATAACATACATTAATTTTCATTCAACAGGTACCTATTTCTTAGCAATTACCTAACAATCTTTTAAATTTTTAAAAGATGATCTAAAACATTTTTCAGAGATTTTAAAACTTATTTAATTAATTTTTATTTTATTCTTATACTATTTTCTTAATAATTTAGGTTGAAACTTTCTTTAAAGTTTTATTCAAAGGGTTATTATTCAAAGTTCTAACTGATATAATCAAATTTTATTCACCAAACAACTATTTTGTCACAATTTTAAAAAATAATTTCTACAAAAACTAATAGACAGTCACATACATTCGTCGTATAAATTTGGATAATAAGTAGATGTTATCTGTACACAAGAACCTATTCAATGTATGTATTGAAGCCTGGTATCAGAAATTTATTATATTTAGTAGTAATAATGCGGTAGATATTAATTGTATGTATATTATTTTTTCTATTGTTTTATTCAAAACTTTTGCATCTTTGAGTTAATAATTTTAAGATTCGAATCATTTTCAATAAATATATTCAAAGTACAATGAAAGTAATATATGTTTTGAGAAATTAATTTAAGAATAGTTTTCTAATCAAGTTTCTTTTCACTAGCAATTAGATTAACCACCACTTATACTTACTAATTAATTTATCATTCAGTAAACACCAAGAGTTCTAGTGCAAAGATAAGAAAATATGTAAAAATAATATAAGTAAATTTTTAAGGTGTTAGCAATTAATAGATTTATTTTAGACTTAAGGACATGTAAAAATTCAATGAAAAAGTTGACATTCATATTTGACAATAAATTTTAATAATTGTTTATTGTTGGATACAATTAAAAATATTACAAAAAATAATAGAAAAAATTTTAAAGTTTTTAACAAAACATTAAGTTTTACAAAATAATTTCAATAAATCACATACAAAACTGTAAACAAAGCAATAAATTTTTATTCAGAGAAAATATAACTATGGATTGGGCTTCAACGAATTTCATTAATACTCGCTTGATAACAACCAGGTAACTAAGCAACCAAATAATTTACAAATTTGTAGACAGCAATGATTGATAAAAAGTAAAAAAGATGTATTGTTAATAAATTTTGTAATTGAAATTGTATTTCTTTTGATTGTTCAAGTTTTTATGTACTTTTATTTATAGATTTCTTGATGAGTAAACAATTTTTGATATTCATTTGTTCAGTAACTAGTTATTGATAACATATTATGAGTGTGTGTATAAGTGTGTGTACTTAAAATATTTTTGCTTACCAAATAATTGTTGGCGTACAGGGAAGAATTAATTTTGTTTTAATCTAAGCTCATTCATCCAAACTACTTCTCCAACTACTCTTACATTCCCTAGGGTATTTCCTTTCTCACCCCGACGCCCCACAATTTTAATCTAACCACTGTATACCCATGGGCAAGCCCATGTTGGTACTGTATACAGCAGCCGAGAGTCCACAAGCAGGTGAGCCCCGTTTCCAAGACTACTCCTTGTGATAATCTCGCTTTCGGGTTCCTGACGGCCGATAGAAGGACTTACGTCTGCCTAACTCCTTCAACTTTTTCGATATCTGTGCACACCTTTCCCATTGTTCTATGACGAACCCATGCATACGTCCTACATATTGTTTTCCCCTAGTTGCTTTAATACATAGCAAAATAGGTATTACCGAATGTAGAGGACCGTACCCTTATCAGACGTTTAGTCGCTTATCCATTAGTCATTAATTTAATTTAACAAAAACCAATTTCCGGTATTTAATTTATGAAATTTAAAGATGATGATTTAGAAACTTTAATAAAAATAAAATATTTATAAATAAACATTTAAAATTCAGCTTCTCGATTTTATCTAATTTTCCGACTTTAATTGCTAAACTACTGAAAATAGGTAAACTTTCTAACCTAGAAATTTGTTTTAAATCATAAAGTATTTTATTTAAATAACATGTGAAAATTTAAAATATTATATAAATTATCAAAATTTCTGTTATATCGGCCGAAATTTTGGGTTTATCACCACCTCATTAATAATTTTAAGAAAAATAAATTCCTCCGAGAAGGCTTATTTCATTTTTTTAACCAAATTGCTTTTAATTATTAGTATTTCTATAATAAAAACTGAAGCTTTAAATTTCTGTTAACCGAGATCTCTTAATTCCGACTTTACGAGCAAAATAAGAACTTCTTCACCCTTCTTCATGCATACATAAGGTTCCATCAGCATCATAATACAATTCAACCAAACTTTAAGCATCCATTCCTAATTCGATTAATTAGCGAAGTCAGAAATTATTAAAATAACAAAAATTACAAAAACTACTTTTTTTGGATTTAATAAAATTTAACAAAAGGAATCACAAAAATTATAGTTAGTATGTAAATATATAAATAATATCAAGATAATGGAGTCCATCCTTCTTTCCATTTGGTGGTCATTCGTCGATATCGACGGGGAACTTTCGTTTGTTCCGGAGGGATTGAAATGGTGTAGTTCCGACCTGAGGAACGGTATGACATAGTTCTTCTCCAAATTCGTCCATCCAGCAGCTCGTGAGAGTCGGCGATCTCTCTTTCGTTGTTGTGGTGGAATTTTCGACGGGTGAAACGTCTAGGCATATTGGTATCTCATCAGTGTCCTTCGCCGGAGTTGGTAGCACCAGTTCTGCTGATCTTGTCGGGGTTGGGACGGCGTCATCTCTTTTCACAAATTCCGGATGCTGCTCCGCGACGAGTGCGGCGGCTTCTTCGAGCACTTGCGCAGCATTATTTAGGATTGTGAGGCCTTCAGCTCGGCGTCGTTCACGGCGACGACGATTTTTGCTGGGATGGTACTTCTTGCTGGTCCTGGGTGTCTGAGCTGGACCAGCTTGAGTCGTTTCCGGAAGATGGTTTGCGGGGATCAAATTCAACTTTACCGCCAGATCGCGACCCGCTAGACGTTTTACCAGTTCGGCTTCCGTGAATGATGCCACCAAGACGGCGCTTTGGTCATTTATTATAATTCGCTGAGCCCGGTTCTCTGCAATTAAATCCTCTCGGCATCTGGACAGCCGGTGGATTTTATCCTGGAGGATTTTGACCGCTTCGGGAGCGAACCACGTGCCGAGCGTGCGTTCGTGCTCCGCGAACAGCTTGTTATATCTTTGTTGGCATGCATCGTGATTTAATTGTAATGCCGTGGTATCGGATTTTCGCGATGATTTGGGGATTTTGTATCCTGGATGCATTTTTAGAAAAGAAATTTCGATTATTGAAACGTTTGCTGAGAATTTTCGGAAAGATTTTCTTGAGATTTTCCTGACTAAACGAGGGAGAATTTCATTCCATTAATGGGTTATATTTGCAAATAAATTAAATATAATAATTATAAAATTTTAAATTAATTAATCCGAACATTCTTCAAACATTCCCTATTACATACATTTCATCGTTCGATATTAATTGCGAAAATGTCCTATTTGGCGTTAGAACTAGTAAATAAAACGTTCGATGCAGAAAAGAAAAAATGCTGATGCTCCAATCATTTGTTGAGAAAAACCCAATTTAATTTTTATTTAAAGATGTTCTATAAAACCATTTCTCACCCAAGGCAAAAATTAAAAAGAACATTCAGTTTTGTTAATCCGTTCATTTGTTTCTATCGACTTAACCCTAGTCGTCCCTTTTCATATAACAATTCGACAGGTTTTAAACAAAAATTGTCTCCCTACCTAAACATTCATTTGAATGTTTTCCCCCTAGCTATGTCGATATTCCCGCATTTTAATCCCTACCGCTCCGACCAACATTGCAATGGCCGCCACGGTGAAGTACGACGGCGTCCTACTCTGCGATCAGTGTGACTAGACCTGACCATACCGGCAGACACCGAAGGGTGGTTGACGACAAGGCAGCACATCAACATCCCTCAAATTTAACTGAGGGAATTGAATCCTGCCAAGCCATCTTCCACAAATTACAACATAAAATCATATTAAATTAGGGGGACCTGTCGTCGATACTAAAAGTACCTCGACCATCCATGATTAAAATTTAAAAACTCAAAACAATAAACATTTCAAAAATTTATTCAAAAACAAAAATGTAAGCTTACCAAAGTTCGAAATTCAAAAATTTTAGTTTTCAAAAATATTTTTAAAGTTTTTTAAGGTTAAATATTATGACAATGGCTATTGTATTTATACTGTTTTCATGCGTGTGTGCGACCAATCAGCTAATTTCGAATCTTTTTTGGCCATTTTTTCGGGTTTTTGATGGCTTTTATTTAATTTTATATTTTTCTCTTTTGTTATTTATTTTTCTTAATTTTTTAATATTAATTTTATTAAATTTGTATTTTTATTTTTTGCTGATTCTTATTCTGGTCGCCTCCTCCGCCTGTGTATTTTCTAAACCTTATTTTGCAAGGTTTTGGCGGTTTTATAATTTTACTTTATTTTTCTATGTATTTTTCGTGCAAAATTTATTAATTATTTGTTTTAATTAATTATGTTATTTTTTATTTTGTTTTAATTAATGTGTTGAGGTCTGTAAATTAAAATTAAAAATTTAAATAAAATTTAGGATAATAATTCAAATGGAAAGTAAGCGAAGAAAAAAGGCAAATAAAAGCGGGATCGTGCACAGAATTAATAGTAAAGGAAAGTGCGATGGAAACAGTATTAGAAAATGCAAAAAGCAATTACGAAAGGCGAGAATCCGGAAATCCGAGAAAAATCAATAAATGGAAAAATCATCGAAATCGAATGGGAAAAACGGGACAGTTATAGATTAGCTAATGGTCAACAAGATGACGGTTAGGGATTTATCAGAAAAGGGTTAGAAAGGGTTGAAAAACATTCAAATGTATGAAAACAGAAAACGTTAATTAATTAATTAATTGGCTAATGGAAAACCCGAGCTAATGGGAAACCCGAGCCAATGGAGAACCCGAGAGATGAAGGAAACCCGAGCTGGGTAAACAAGAAGAAAGGCAAACAAAAGGAAGATTTGGGCCCATTAGCTTGACACAATGATTAATGGGAAAAGAGTAAGGATAAGATAGCGCGCGTAGGAAGACCGGTAGGGCCATTAATTATCTGGATTCGTTGGACCATTATGGATGACAGCCGAAGCAAACACGTAGGAGAAAATGTCAAACGAAAGATTGGCTCGGCAATAACCATTTGTCATCCTGATTTCGAGGAGTATATAAGCAAAGGGAAAATCAGAGAAAATCGGCATTCTGCCTCAGCTAGGGTTCGAAGAATCAGACGATAGGAAAAGGGATAAACGAATTAGGGAAGTAGGGAAAAGAAGAAATAGAATTAAGAATACGGAAAGGCGAAAAGGGATCAAACCAAACAGAAACCGAGGAAAACGAGAGTCAACGGAACTAAAGGATCAAAAGGTGAATATTGTTTGTTTGCAAAGCATCAACGCCGAGCAGAGAATCGTATAAACTTTGATTGGTTATTGGAGCGTGATAATAAATTGTAAACCTGTTGTTTCAATATACGTTGGGTCGTTCATTGTTTTAATTTAAAGAACACCAGGAGTCAGAGAGAACCGACTTGAAATAATCCAAAACCCAACATATATTCTGGTGAGCCCGACGTGATTGAAAGTCGGCGGAAAATTATTGAAAGTTAGTGGAAAAATAATTATTGAAAAAAAAATAGTACCGACGTGATAGCAAGTCGGCGGAAAATTATTGAAAGTTAGTGGAAAAATAATTATTGAAAAAAAAAAAAAAAAAAAAATATATAGTACCGACGTGATTGAAAGTCGGAGGGAAATTATTGGAAGCTAGTGAAAAAGGAATTATAAAAAGAATTAGTACTGACGTGAGTGAAAGTCGGCTTAGAAGTTTGAAAATAGTATTAACGAGATTATAAAAGGCTATTATTGGGAGATTTAAAAGAAGTTGAAAAGTAATTTTAAATTATTGTTTAACGCTTGAAGTTTAGCTCAAAGTGAACCGATACAACCTCAGAAGTCAGAAACAAGTCCAAATGGCAAATGATAATGCTGTTATGCCTCTCAATAGAGAGATAATTGATTTCGCAAGTTGTCAGAAATTACCCGTCAATCAATATGGGGGAGACCCTGTTGAATTTGCAGATTTCATGGGAGATTATTATATGTACGCCTCAGCATACGGATGGACACAAGCCATTATGGTTCAGAGATTCCCACTCTATCTGAAGGGTGCGGCAAGAGAAGCCTGGCAGCAAGTCGACAAACGAAATGTTGGCAATGATTGGACAAAATTGAAGGATGCAATGGCACTGAAACTGGTTGGTGGAGATATCAAAAGAATCATGCGACAGAAATTTTATAATCGAGTTCAAGGTCCAGATGAATCGGTCAGTGAGTTTGCTTATCATCTGACCACTTTAGCAGATAAAGCCTTCGAAGTCAAACCCGATCAAGTAGATATGGCCAAGCAGGTTAAAGAGCTGTTAGAAGATCAGTTTATAACCGGAGTCCACTCCGAAATCAAAAAGGCCCTATGTTATGTGGATTTTTCCAATTTCGATGAGCTCGTGAAGAAAGCCATGAAGATAGAGCTGAATTTAAAAAGTGCAAAAAGATCAGATGCTTTTGGAGTTAATGTGGAGAGGCGTGAGCGGTCAATTACGCCTGTGAGAGCACCATGGGATGAAAAGAAAATAAATCAAATCAGTAGTCCAATTTTAAGACCAAATACTAGATTTCAAGCCGGTAGATCAGCGATGAGTGTACAATCAAATGGACAGGTAAATAATCCTCAATGCGAACATTGCAAAAAGTCTGGACACTACTCAAATCAATGTTGGTTCAAATATGGGAAAAATCCCAGCCCTAACAAGAGATTCACAGAAAACAAAAGGATCAGCAGTGATGTCGAATGCTATCGATGCGGAAAGAAAGGGCATATTAGCAGAAACTGTTTTACCAGATCAAGATCATCGTCAGCGTCACCTTCACCACAAAGGGACAAAGTGAATACAAATGGACAGATACAATGTCATTCGTGCAAGGGATACGGCCACATGGCGCGATCATGCCCAAGGAACTCAGAGAGATTCAGCAGACCTATTTTAAAGAAATCAATCAGATTCCAAGAAGATATGCCAAACACCAGTAACATGACATATGCTCAGAGAGAGGAATTTCAAGACAAAATGGAAAAGGAATTTCGAGAAATGCGACAGAAGCTGAACAAACTAGTGGCTAAATTCGAATCAGATGAAGAAACTGAATCTCATATGATAAGTGGAACCGTGTCAGAAGGTGAGGGAAAACCTGCCCCGAAAGTGCGAAAGATCGCATCAGATGAGAATCCGACTGCACTGTTAGCCCGAGTTGAAAAATTGGTTGAGAAAATGGAAACTGACAACTCCCAGTTGAAACGATGGATCGCAGAACTCAGTGTGATGTCACTAACCCAAAGCGAACTAAAGAGAGCCATAAATTTATGTGCAAAGTTATTCAAAGGAAACAGAGATGATGAGATACTTAAGCAAATGCAAAAGTTTGGCAAGGCTTTGCGGTCAACAAGGGATTTAGACGATATCATAGTGGAAACGACGGGACTTGATAATGTGAAGTGCCAATTCCGTGTAAAGGCCTACGGACAAATCAAAGACCTAAAGGAGCGAATACTACGTCAATACAGTGGATGGCAAGTGCAACTAAAATTTGAGAATCGATGTCTGGAAGACGAGGAGTACTTAGTAGATTGCGGTCTGATACCAGGCTGGAAAAATAAAGTAAAAGTTGTTAATGCTGTTAATACTTTGAATTCAGACAGACAAAATTGGGAAAAGATTCTAGCAGATTTACAGGATACCCTGTATGCAGGGAATAGAGATAAAATTAATGCGAATATCGACTTCATAATGAGCATCGAAATGGATCGAGACATGAAAGAAGGGTTGTTTGAATGCATCGTACCGTATACGAATAAACCGACGAGTTATCAGGCAAAGTTAAAAGAGGTAATTCGAAAACTAGGACATGATTATGAGGCGGCAGACGATAGTGCGAAGTCTTTGATAATAGCGTTAAATATTGCGGATCAAAGGATTGAATATTATCAGGAACATTGGAGTGTAAAAGCAAAGAAAATACGACAAAAAGCAGCGGAGATATTAGGTAATGACGGAATTATCGTGTTGACGTTCAAAGGACGAGAATTGGATGATGACGAATATTTGTTAAACTACGGATGTAATCCAAATTGTATTAATAATGTGTACGCAACAAAACAAAGTGGTGAAATGGAAGAAGATGTAGTAATAGTACCGTTTTGGCCTCTGTATGAGGAAGTGGACAATGATAATGTAGAGATTAAAACTGAAGTTGTAGATGACCCAGGAGAAATTGATCAAGAAATTAATGAATTGCAGAGATTAGAAACAATGGAAAATGAGGAAATGAGATCAGAAAATGAAGTTACAAGGGATGTTGAGGAAAGGAGCACCGATAATAGGATACTACCGAGCATAGATGAGATGAAAAGTGAAGAGAACTTTGTTGAGACGAAAAATGACATTGCGATATGTGGGATAAAACAGAATGATGCGGAAATTGAATCTTTGAGTTTAGAGGAATCAAGCGAAACTGAGCGTTTAGATGAATCAAGCGAAACTGAGCGAATATTAAAAAGTTTAGTAACGGAATTGTATTTGTTAGATGAAACTGAAACAGAAGATGATATTTCGGAGGGGGAGAAAAGAGTTGTAAAAAGATTGGCAACGGAATTAAAGAGGAGATTACCGTCGATAATTAAAAGAAATTATGAAGAAAAGGAATTTTGTGAGGAAGCAGTAATTGAGGACTTAACACGAACTGAGTTAGATCGAGATGTAATATTGACAGTGCTAGCCTATATAATATTGGAGATTGGTACTTATGGTTATTTGGAAAGCGACAATTCAAAATCATTGATAAAGAAAGCTACTGAAATGACGAATAAATATTTGATGAAGTGGATCGCAAACAATGGTGGATGGGAAGAGTTAATACAAAAGGCTGAGAGCCCAAAAACAGAGACAGTGAGGAAAAAGGGAAAACTTGCATTTCCATGGTTGATGATTTCTATTATTATGTTATTGGGAATAATAAATACGACGAATTCATTGGTGGCATATGACTGCTCCCAAACCGAAATGGGAAGAGTATACTCGTTGGTAAACGTAGCAGAGTGTTCGGATGCATATCCAGTAAAATTAAAAGTGACAAATCCAGTAAAATATCATGTATATCAAGAATCGGGGTTTCGAAGATCAAAGGTGAGAGAGTGTACAGTGAAACGAACTACTTTTGTATTTTATTGTGGAAAATGGAGCCACTCATCGATGGTGAAAATGCAATCGATACCTAGACCGATAGAAATAATTCCGGAGAATTGTTTGGCAGCCTTTCAAACAGGACAGTTGAAAATTAATGCAGATATCAAACTACAAGCAAAGCTTAACCACAAAATCCGTGAGACTGTAACCGTGAGAGGGATAATAAAGTCGAATGGTGATTGCCAAGGAGAGCCATACAAAGTAGACGATGCTATAATTGACAAAGCCGTGGTTGTAGAAGAGTACATGTCAGAATTAAGAGAATTTGATGGATCATTTGATGATGATACTGGTAAACTACAAACACATCCATTCTGCAACATGAAACAATCTAGCTGTCAGACAGGAGAATCAATTTTGGTGTACGATGTCGATACCAAAAAATGCAATTTAGTGCAATTGAAGTCAATGAGTTTTAAAGAAATAACGGGAGAACAGATCAGGGAAAAGCCCGAGAAAATAAGAATGGATCCAGCAACGAGTACAACAACAAGAATCACACCTCTACGGATGAAAGATACTCCAACAGTGTTAATGTCAACCTCAGAGGAAGACGGGATGCGATTCCTGAGAAAAGAAACTAAAACAAAGTGTGGACAAAATGTCTATGAGACAAATTATAAAGGTATATATGTATCTCAGAAAATGATTATAGAGGCCCAAACAAACATACATGCCGGAGATATCAAGTTGACAAATTACTTTAATAACAAAATAGATTATTTATTTCACTTTGGTCAAAATACTGTTGAAAATGTGTACCGAGAAGTTATTATAAATGATTGCAATCTCAACAAAGAAATACTCCGAAATCGGATGGCAATGGCTATAACCAATCCTAATTTGGTAGCACCAATGTTAATTGCAGAAAATGGGGTGTTTGCCAGAATTTTCGGTGAAGCACTATATAGCTATAAATGTAAAGCGGTACCAGTTAAACTGACAAAGTATGACCAATGCACCAACGAGTTACCAGTGAATTTAAATGGAAAGTTGCGATTTATGGAGCCTGTAACACGAATCTTACTGGAAGAGGACGTGAAACCGAAAGTATTACAGTGTAATAGATTGTTGGCACCACTATACAGACTAACACCAGAATCTTGGATTGCATTACCAGATCATCGAGAAGTAAAGACACCGGAAACTTAGAATTGACAGAATTACAATATCTGGTAAATTTTACGTCATTAGAGAAATTATCGCAAAGTGGAATTTACTCGAACGAAGACATTGAGGAAGCCCGCAGAAACTTGTTATTTCCATCAAAGAAAGAAAGAGTAATAATGGAGATGGTAGATACAATTCTCCAAGCGGAAGTGGGAAGGTAAATTACGAGTATTTGTTAACTCCAGATCATTACAAGAAAGCGACGTATAATACAATGAAAAAGATCTGGGGAAAGTTTATGTTCATTGGACAAGCGTGTGCCGGATTGATTGGAATTTATGTAATATGTGTTGTAATCAAAGTAATAATATCGCAAGTCCTATCAACACACAGATTATACGCGATCACAGGTTGGTCGTGGAAATTAGTAATTGGTTGCATACCATTATTGGCTAGATTCTTCATTACTCATCATCAATATCAGGAGTTGGAGATACTCAAAGCGCGAATATTAAAGAAGAAAAAGGTGAGCTACGCTAGTACAACCCCTTCAAGGGACGAGAATAATGACAATGACAACGAGGGTGATAATGCACCGTTATATGTTGACAATCAAGAACTAAGTGGAACGAATAAAGAAGCGTTGAGAACCTATCAAATCTTAAAAGAGCCACTGTTAAATGCGAGTAGCGTAGACACGTTTACAAAATTGTGTATACCAAAATCGTTTATGCAACCAGCACCAGTATATCCAGTTGATCGATTACGAGAGATGAAACCAGTAGAAAATATCGCATTACAATGTGAAGGAATGGTAGGAGAGAGAATCGAGCCTTCTAGCGCAGAGATCGAGAGAAAGAATATGTTAGGCTTACCATGCAACTACTCAATGATGACATTAACAAAAAGAGGAAAGCAACCCCGAATATTTATACAAATGAACAAACATAAAGTAGAAGCTTTGGTTGATTCGGGATCTAGTCACACAATAATATCGGAAAATGTATTAAACGTGAAGGAGAAAATGCAAATAAAGCCTACCGACGAAATAGTGAGGTCATTATCAAAAAATGAATTAAACATAATTGGACAACTTAACGTCATATTCCATATTGGAGACCGAATAATAGCGCATAATGCGCTCATAATGAAGGGAAGCCCAGTACAATGTCTGATCGGTATGGATATATTAGAGCAGCTGGACGGAGTCTCACTTGATTTAAAGACAGGTAATTTGATAGCAGGAGAAACAGGGAAAATAATTCACAGGGCGGGTGAAGTGTTTGTGAATCAGACATTGACAATACCACCACAATCGGAGATGGTATATTGTGCAAATACCATGAGTGTGGATAATGGTGATTTTATATTCGAACCAAAGCAAACGCTAGTCGAAAAATATGATTTACCGATATGTGACGAAGTTGTCAAAGTGGAAAATCAGATAGTACCAGTCCATATAACGAATAGCAGTAAGAAACCGGTTCAGCTACACCCAAAAACAAAATTGGGAAAATTATCGAAAATGTCTGTTGAAACAAATTGTAAAATACCAAGAAACGTCAAGGTGTACAAGGAGCCTGAAGTGGTAAGCAATGATTTAAATGAGATGCAGAAAAAGGAATTCACAAAACTGCTGAGAAAATACCGAGATATCTTTGCCAAACACGAATATGATTTAGGTCTAACCAATGTAATTGAGCATGAAATACCGTTATTAGACGAAACTCCAATAAAATAAAGCCATACAGAATCCCTACGTTCATCAAGATGAAAGTGATAGACAGATTACAGCAATGAAGGAATTTGGAATAATTCGAGATAGTGCCTCACCATTCTCCTCATCAATAGTGATAGTTAAGAAAAAAGATGGAGACTTACGATTTTGCGTAGATTATCGGAAGCTAAATCAAGTTACGAGGAAAGACACATATCCAATTCCAGTACCCCAAGAAATGTTCGATCAAATGGGAGAGGCACGATATTTTACAGTTATTGATTTAAACAAAGGGTACAATCAATTTAGGGTAAAAGAGGAAGATAGAGGAAAGACGGCGTTCTCGGATGGCAAAGGACTGTATGAGTTCAATGTGTTACCATTTGGATTAACAGGAGCCCCAGCTACATTCCAACGAGGAATGAATTATGTGTTACGAGGTATTCGACATGCATTGGTATATATCGACGATATAATAATATTTTCAAATGATTTCGAAGAACACTTAAAAGATGTAGAAACTGTATTTAAACGGCTCAAAAGTGCAAAATTAAAAATCAAACCATCGAAATGTGAATGGGGCAAAGCAGAAGTGATTTATGTAGGACATATATTATCACGGCGAGGGTTACAAACTAATCCAGATAACATCAAAAAGGTGGAAGAGTACCCAGTACCAAAAGATGCCGATGAGGTTAGACAATTTTTAGGCTTGGCGAGCTATTACAGAAAATTTATAAAAGATTTCTCTCACATCGCACAACCATTGAATACGTTACTAAAGAAAAACAATAAATTTATTTGGGGACAAATGCAACAAAACGCTTTCAATACATTAAAAGAGAAATTAGTAACAACTCCTATATTAAGATGTCCAGATTTTACAAAACAATTTATCTTGATGACGGATGCAAGCAACGTTGCATTGGGTGCGGTGTTAGGACAAAAATTTGAAGGTGAAAAGGACCACGTAATAGCCTATGCAAGCCGATCACTGAGGCCTCACGAGAAAAACTACTCAACGATTGAAAAGGAAACGTTAGCGTTAGTGTATGGAATTACTACTTTTAGACAATATTTATTGGGCAGAAAATTTACTGTTTATACAGATCATAATCCATTACAGTGGTTAATGAAACACAGAGATTCAGCCAGTAAATTAATACGATGGTCGATTGCCCTCCAAGAATACGACTTTGAGATTAAATATCGGACAGGTAAAGCTAACGCGAACGCAGATGCAATGTCAAGAATCCCAGAAAATAATAGTGAGGGGACACCTGAAAAAGTGGAAGGTACTATATTCGCTGCAATCAAAGCTGTTAATAATATGTCTGAACTTCAAAATGATCAGGAAAACGATAGTGAATTAAAACAATTTATGGAACAAGCGGTCAAAATAAGAAAAGAACAAGACTGGAAACGACTTACAGATGCAAACAGCAAATATGTAATTCATAATGGAATACTTAAATTTTGGAAAAATGGGGAAGCATTAATTATTATACCAGCCAAGCACAGAGACGCATTACTGATGCAGTATCATGATGGAGCGTTGGGAGGTCATTTGTCAACGCGCAAGACGCTATCGAGATTAAAATTGAAATACTTTTGGCCAACAATGGAACAAGACGTGAAAAATTGGTGTAACAGTTGCAAAGTATGCATCACCCGCAGAAATACTGGTAAAAAGATTAAAGTACCATTAAAACCGATGCCAGTACCCGCAGCACCAATGGAGATGACGGCAATGGATATTCTGGGACCATTACCGGAAACAACAAAAGGAAACAAATACATTGTAGTTTTTGTGACTATTTTACCAAATGGCCAGAAGCATACGCTATTCCAAACCAAAAAGCAGACACGATTGCTAGAATATTTGTGGAAAACATAATATTTCGCTATGGTACTCCAAAGAAATTGTTAACTGATCAAGGAAAGAACTTTCAAAGCGAAATGTTCAAATCAATCACAGACCTATTTGGAATTTGGAAATTGAATACGTCACCATATCATCCACAAACTGATGGATTAGTGGAACGATTTAATGGGACACTGATAAATATGATCTCGTCATATGTGAATCGAAAACAGAAAGATTGGGACGACTTCATAAAGCCGTGTCTATTTGCCTACAGAAATGCAGTAAATCAAAGTACAGGAGAGACCCCTTTTTACTTGATGTATTTAAGGAAAAATAATATGCCGATTGATCTCAAATTCCAACCACCAATTCTCAATATATGGAGATACCCGATTATAAAGCATTGATGCAAGAAAAATGCAGTCAGTATGGACTAAAGCCGGTTTGACAATAAAGCATAACCAAGAGAAATATAAGAAACCTACGATAAAAAAGCACATGCGCATGGCATAAAGATTGGAGATCTAGTGTATCTGAACAGGCCGGAACCTCTCAAAGGTTTATCGCCTAAATTGCAAAGACATTTAAAGGACCCTACAAAGTGTGCGACACCACCGAAACCAATTTGAAGTTATTACCATTCAGGAGTAAAAGGCTAACCCGATGATTGTGCATGCAAATCGATGTAAACTAGTGCCAGAGGAAGATGAATCTAGATACCCCTTAAGGTCCAAGCAGAATAAAGTAACGGGTCAAACAAATTGAAACAGAAATTCACGAAAAATCCAACACAGTCAGCTACCTCAATAAGATATTATATGTAGCAATAATGCTGATGTTAGTAACAGTTGCGAGCGGCAAAAAGATTGACTTACCATATGCGGTAAGCAAAATCCGAGGAATGGAGAAAATACATATATATTCCACTCTAACAAATATAGTATGGAGCTGTAAATGCGAGATCGCAGACCAAATAGAATTATTGATTTACTAGACAATACGGCACTAGTGGCAGAACTGAATTATGATAAAGATATATTTGCGGTACGAAAGTTAAAGCCAAATTTCAAATACCAATGGCTGTTGAGACAGAACATGTCAAAGTGGTACACGCAAATTCGATAGAAGTGCACACAAAAGAGATGCGAAACTTGATCGAAATAGAACCAGAGATAAATGGAATCAATATATATTGGAAGCCAGTGGACTTGGTGAAAGTGCGAATCACATTTCAAGGGTTAAATGTCGACACCCTTAACTCGCGAAAATCAGTTATCCGCTACGAGAAATTGAAAATGAATCAAAATTATTCAGTTAATGCAAACTACTACGAGAACATATGCCTCGAAAATGGAACGGTAGTGAGAACCAATGGTCACGATTTAAGAGTGAGACCCAGTCTATCTATCTCAGAGACGAGTCAAATCGTATAACCCTGAGTGTTGGAAATGGACCGGTAACGATATATAGAAAATCAGGAAATGATGAAAGAGTTGTTATTATCTACAAACAAAAAACCCTGACTATATTAGATGCCGGTAATCATTTTTTTACACTTTACACTTCTGATTTAGAGACAGTATGGGAATTAACAGTTAAATATCAGCAATGGATAACCGAACCAGGCGGATGGCAAACAGTTTTCGTGGAAGTCAAGACAATCAATGAATCGAAACGAAAATCAGATACAACCACATCACCTTTCCAATTACCGACCCAAGAGACGACAAACCTAACTCAAATAAACTAATGATGATAAATTCGGATTTGACAGTCAACTATTGTGAATATCTCATTTACATTTTAATAACAGGTTTTCTCATCCTATCAATAACATTCATAATCATCACCATTTTGATATGTGTAAAGAAGAGACAACTAACTATCCTTCAACCACCATCATATTCATATTATGAGACAAGACTATAAATTGTGATCTGCATGAATAGAGTATAAAATATATTACATTTATATTAACAATGTGCATGTTTTATAAGTACCATAGGATGAACGGTGTAATTTGTTTGATATTACATTTATATTAACAATGTGCATGTTTTATAAGTACCATAGGATGAACGGTGTAATTTGTTTGAAATTCGAAGCGAGGTGTTGATGCTTTGCGAATAAAGAGTGATACAAAAAAAAATTACTATCATTTAATTTCAGAGAATGCAAGAAGCCTCGGAGATGTCATGCAAAGAGTGTAAAGCAAGTACGCAAGAACTAAAGCAAAAGTTTCGTAGCATGCAGGGCAGAATAACAGATTTGGAGGAAGAAAACTTCCGTCTGAAAAGGCGGTTGGACCGTTTGGAAATCCTATTGTTTCAACACGAGGCCGATTTCGCGATGTTTCGAATGAGAGTAGAAGAAATAGAGGAATCGGAAGACGATGGTGAGATAAATCAATTAGACTAAAAAAAAAAATAAATAAATTATTTAAACGGACCCAGTTAGTGTTTTTTTTTTCGTCCTCGAAAAAAAAAATAATAGTAAATAAATATTTGTAAATTAACAATAATCAAATAAATAAACAAATTGATATAAATAAATAATTAAAAAAGTGATAAATTAAATAAATGAATAATAGATAAAAATGAACAAAAGCAAATAGAATAACTCAAATAAATGTTGCAAATAATGAAATGATACCTTAAATGAACATTAGAAATAAATAATATTAAAGGGCTGAGTAGTAATGAATGAATTAGCATAACTATATAACAATGGGTAACCCACTGGGGCGAGAGAACAAAATTATAAATAAGTAAGGAATAATTTCACATTAGTAGTAACAAAGACTAATCGCGAAGAGGGACACAATTACCCCACACTTTCTAGCATAAATTAAAAACAAAGGTATGCTGAACATTTATTCAAAGTTTATTCGTTTTTATTCATCGTCAGAGTCCAACAGAACGGGACTTTGGATGCCACAGTCCCATTCCCTGCGTACATTGCAAGGCGGGCGTCTTTCAAACCTACTGCCTGTATCCACACAGGCAAAGGTACGTTTCAATCCCTTTCGGCGCGGTGGCAAAGGGACCCTGAAAAAGAAAAAAAAAAAAACCTGGTAGTATGGCAGTCAAATAACCATTGCATAACATCGAGATGCTCAAACTTAGGTTCTGGGACCTAAAATAGTATGGGTTGAAAAGAAAATGAAATAAATACTGTGTAAAACTCCGTACCATGGCGCCCTCGACAAATAATTAGTGCAGGCAAGTAATTGATTTTAAGAATTACGTAATAAATTAATAAGTATAAATACG
Organism: Schmidtea mediterranea; assembly: GCA_022537955.1. NCBI lineage: Eukaryota > Metazoa > Platyhelminthes > Tricladida > Dugesiidae > Schmidtea > Schmidtea mediterranea. The sequence continues at coordinate 35,677 of JAKGRZ010000044.1, read as the reverse complement.
GCTAAAATTGTCAGAAAAAATACGAGTAGCTGTGTCAGAAAAATACGAGTAGCTGTAATTAGAGGTTTGCTTTTAGTATAAATACAAAATCAGAAAATCAAAATGTATGACCCAGAGTGTGGTATAGGTAGTTGCATAAACAAATTAACTAACTAAAATTAAACAGCGAATAAGTTAATAAGCATCAATAAGTTAATTTAATAAGCAACACGAGCGCTTGCAATCACCGGGGTTTGGCTACCCTGGACAGCGATTGCAAGTGTTCGGTTACTATGAGGGTAGTTGAGGACAGCATGGTCACAAAAACAAAAACAAGTAATCACTTACGTCCATAGTAATTGAGGGATGGCGTTACTAAAATTCAAAAAAAAAATATATGAAAAAATAAATATAAAATGCTTACTTCAAGATTGGCAAGACAAACTAACGAAAAGTGGTAAAGCAGACACTTATATAGAACGCTTATCAGTACAGGCTACGTTAACAAACACAGGGTAATTAATTAGAAAGCTTATCAGCACGGGCTACGTTAAGAAACCACAGGGTAATTAATTAGAAAGCTTATCAGCACGGGCTACGTTAAGAAACCACAGGGTAATTAATTATAGAGCCTATCAGTATCGGCTACGTCAAAAACCGCAGGACGAGTAAAAAATTCATTCGGAACATTAATGTTCACCTTATCAGGCTGAGTAAACAAAGTGATATCATAAGTCGGTCGGTGCGGGGGAGATTAACTTTTTAAAATCATAATATTAATAATAATGTATGAATAAAAAGAATAAATAAATTACCTTGCGACTGAAAAATTTAATGATTAAACGAAAATATGACTTTAGTAAAAAAATCAAAGCCTAAAATCACCTATAGAATTTTTTTCAATTCAACAAAAAAATTTAATGATTAAACGAAAATATGACTTTAGTAAAAAAATCAAAGCCTAAAATCACCTATAGAATTTTTTTCAATTCAACTGAAAAATTTAATGATTAAACGAAAATATGACTTTAGGAAAAAATCAAAGCCTAAAATTAGAAATTTTTTTCAATTCAAAATGTATTTAATTGAAAACGTTAATATTCTTCGCCTCGATAAAGCATACAACATGCCATGTATTTTCCATGTCGTGGATCGCATTTAACCGTTTGATTGCTTGGTAATATTTGCTCAAAATCAATTATTTGACATGATTCCATTAGAAATCGCTGCCTATTTCTAACAATAAATTATCTCAGATTGGCCGTTAGAAATGTAATAAAAAATAACTACAAAAATAATTCCAGCGTGCACATCAGTATTATTGGTGAGTATATTTGGTGAGAGAATTTTCTAATATAATTAAACAACGGCTGTAGCGATTTGGGGGGGGCAAGATATACAGCGAATTCGAGCTTTGATTTTTTCCATAATCAACACTTAACTTTTCCATTAACAGTGATGTGAATCCTGACCCAGTACCTCCACCAAAGGAATGAAAATTAGAAAACCTTGTAAACCAGAACACTGATCACTTAATTTCCGAATCCTGTCCAATACTAGATCGACTATTTCTTTCCCAACAGTATAATGACCTCTTGCGAAATTATTTGATGCATCTTCTTTACCGGTAATTAATTGTTCTGGGTGAAAGAGTTGTCTATATGTACCAGTTCTTACTTCGTCTAATAAAATATTTTAGTTAGTGTAATACATTTAAGAATAACTTTACCAACTACTGTAGGTTCTAGATCAATGAAAACCGCGCGTGGGACGTGCTCCCCAGTCCCTGTTTCACTGAAGAAAGTGTTAAAAGAATCATCACCTCCTCCAACAGTTTTATCACTAGGCATCTGTCCATCTGGTTGTATACCGTGTTCCAGACAATACAACTTCCAGCAAGCATTACCCATTTGAACTCCAGCTTGACCCACACGTATGCTAATGCATTCTCTCTAGATAACATTTTAAAAAAAAAAAAATTAATCATATAAATTACCACCATTATTAATAATGTGTTAAAAAATTCGAACTTTAAAACCGTACAATCATATAAATTACCACCATTATTAATAATTTGTTAAAAAATTCGTTCTAACTTTAAAACCGTACAAAATGGCCACGAATCGAACAAATCTCCTTAAATAGTCTTTGATTACATGCCGACCCAGTTAGGATCCAATCAGGGATTTGATTTCCTACCCTGTGCATAACTTGTCCAAGTGAAATAAACACCCCATATTTAGGTAGGAAATATTCTGCAGCGTGTATTTATTTTCGGGAAAATATCACAGCCATAATTAGCCATATTTGGGTAGGAAATATTCTGCAGCGTGTATTTATTTTCACCAATCATTTTCTACCATTATCACTGGGAATAATATTATTATTGTTATTGTTATTATTATTATTATTGTTATTTTTATTATTATTATTGTTATTATATGATATGATGCGATGCTAAAAATAACAGCCAATCATTGTTATCAAAAACCAAAAAACCACAGCAAATTTTAATTAACACAAATTAAAAATGATTTTATAAATTATTATTTAATATTATAAATTGAACTAGCCAATCATTGTTATCAAAAACCAAAAAACCACAGCAAATTTTAATTAACACAAATTAAAAATGATTATTATTTAATATTATAAATTGAACTAAAAATCCGTAAATTTACCCATTCGAGATCATTCTCATTCCAGCTGTAGCCATTAAATAAAATGGTGTTTCTTTGTGCAATGATACTGGAACGCTACTTGCAGCAAGCTCCAGTAGTGGTTTAATATATGAAATAGCATTTTCAGGTTGATCCTCAAAGGACAATAATCCAGGATTTACTTTCTTCACAATAGGCTTACCTTTACTATCTAAAAGTGGCTTCATTTGCAATAATTCGCCACCATTTCCTGTGTGTGGTGGCCAAAAGTAAATGAACAATTTACTACCACTGCTCCCTACAAAAACTAAAAAAACTTTTTCTACAAATAAGAAATTAAACCTGCATCAATTATAACTCCATAATTGTAATTTGAATCTACAATTTTCCCTTTTTCTTCAGACGATTTACATTTAAATATTTTAAATATAAAAACATAAGATAAACAATTGGGTTGATTTTAAAATAATTAAAAAGATAAAACAAAACATCAATTTCAAGAATTTTAATTAACAAAACAATTTTAGAGTAACAAATAATTAAAAACTTTAAAAACAAAACATCAATTTTAAGTTAATTTTTAATTAACAAAATTTTAGAGTAACAAAATATTGGATAATTTTTCTACATTAAAGTTTGAAAATTGTCAAAAATTAAAACAGATATGAGTCAAACTTAAGCCTTCATTTCATTTGGTCTTGAAAAGATTAAAATTTATTGATACGCTATGCGCCATCAAAATTATAATAATAATAGTGATAATAATACATAATCACAGCAAAACATAGATTTCGAGGACGAAAAAATTTTTTTAAGGGGGGAGATATGTTGAGGTCTGTAAATTAAAATTAAAAATTTAAATAAAATTTAGGATAATAATTCAAATGGAAAGTAAGCGAAGAAAAAAGGCAAATAAAAGCGGGATCGTGCACAGAATTAATAGTAAAGGAAAGTGCGATGGAAACAGTATTAGAAAATGCAAAAAGCAATTACGAAAGGCGAGAATCCGGAAATCCGAGAAAAATCAATAAATGGAAAAATCATCGAAATCGAATGGGAAAAACGGGACAGTTATAGATTAGCTAATGGTCAACAAGATGACGGTTAGGGATTTATCAGAAAAGGGTTAGAAAGGGTTGAAAAACATTCAAATGTATGAAAACAGAAAACGTTAATTAATTAATTAATTGGCTAATGGAAAACCCGAGCTAATGGGAAACCCGAGCCAATGGAGAACCCGAGAGATGAAGGAAACCCGAGCTGGGTAAACAAGAAGAAAGGCAAACAAAAGGAAGATTTGGGCCCATTAGCTTGACACAATGATTAATGGGAAAAGAGTAAGGATAAGATAGCGCGCGTAGGAAGACCGGTAGGGCCATTAATTATCTGGATTCGTTGGACCATTATGGATGACAGCCGAAGCAAACACGTAGGAGAAAATGTCAAACGAAAGATTGGCTCGGCAATAACCATTTGTCATCCTGATTTCGAGGAGTATATAAGCAAAGGGAAAATCAGAGAAAATCGGCATTCTGCCTCAGCTAGGGTTCGAAGAATCAGACGATAGGAAAAGGGATAAACGAATTAGGGAAGTAGGGAAAAGAAGAAATAGAATTAAGAATACGGAAAGGCGAAAAGGGATCAAACCAAACAGAAACCGAGGAAAACGAGAGTCAACGGAACTAAAGGATCAAAAGGTGAATATTGTTTGTTTGCAAAGCATCAACGCCGAGCAGAGAATCGTATAAACTTTGATTGGTTATTGGAGCGTGATAATAAATTGTAAACCTGTTGTTTCAATATACGTTGGGTCGTTCATTGTTTTAATTTAAAGAACACCAGGAGTCAGAGAGAACCGACTTGAAATAATCCAAAACCCAACAAATGTTTTTATTATATTTTTAATTTCTGTTTGCGGTGCGTGCTTGTGTTACAAATAGCCATTTTCATAATTTTTTCGCCATAACTTTTTCATGGTTGTTTTGTTTTAGTGATGGCTTATAGCCCAACAAACCACTCCCGGGGCCGTTTAAATTGCGCCCCGCAATTTCTCGGTCCAAATTATTATCTATTTGGCCGACACATTCATATACTTATAACACACAAAAAGAATATTTCTTTTATACATTAATATGACAGAGTAAGGTCAATTTACAAATTAAGGAAAGAGATCACATAAGGTGATTGGTCTTATTTACATCATGCAGTTTCTCGAATAATTGTTTTCAAAATATCGTTATTAATAGTTATCCACATACATATATATATATATATATACAGGTCTATATTCACTGTTACTGGCTCGGATCACGAATGTCATCTTGATTTGCTTGTATTGGTAGATTTCTGATTGTTTTCTTTTGATTGAGGGGGTTGATCCCTGGGAGGTTGAGGTAATGAAGATTCTTTGTTTGAGTTCTCGTAAACTTGATGGTTTGGTTCGGGTTTTGTCCTGCTTGGTACTTTCTTCGTCTTTTTGATTTTCGATAAATTTTTCTGATTAGGATGATGAATAAGATTATTAGGATTGCACTGGTCTCGATGACTGCCAGGCTTATTAGGGATATTTCGAAGTTGTTAGGTTTTGGGTTTTCTGAAGTTCGGTGGGGTGGAGGAGAAGTTGTTATTGATAAGAGTTCTTCGAGATGACTCAATTGGATTATTTGTTGTAGCAGTTGGGTATTGATATCTTTGCACGAGGGTTTTATTAAGTTTTGATTTCTGGTTAGTCTGAGTTCGATTTTCATTATTTTTATTCTTCTGAGGGCTTCTGTTTGGTCACGCATTTGTCTTCGATTGTCTCTCAATGAGGTTATCTTTGGGTGTAAGATTGAATTGATGACAAGAGGAATTGTTATTAGGGATATGATCCTGAGCCATTGCATCTTCTTTCTATACATTTATTCATTTGATTAATGTCTTTCTATAGTTTTATTTACAAGAGGAGTTTTCGCTTTAGTTTTTATCGTCGATTTCAGGCATGCTTATTAACAATGTTTCGGCTCTCAGGAGACGACTTCTTATTTCGGGAATTATCGCAATAATTTTATCTTTACTTTCGATTACATCTTTCTGTTTCTCGTTAATGTCTCCCAACGCTTGTATCTGCTGTTCGTGATATTGTAATTTCTGATATTGTTTTTCTGCGTACGTTTCGAGTTTTTTATATGCTCGGTTTAGTCTTTTCATTTTATAGTATTTCTTTTTGATTCTTTGGGCTTCTTTTTTCCAATAATCCTCCAGTACATGGTTTGCCCATTTATTTGATAGTTCGCTTTTCAGTTCCTCTACTTTTTGTTCCCATTCCAGATTCAGTTTTAGTTTTTGGTTTAAGGATCTATTTTCCTCCTTTAATTCCCATCGTTTTATATTTGATACTTGAAATTCCCTTTTTAGTGTCTTTATCAGGTTTCTCGATTGAAACCATTGATTTGTGATACGGTCTATCTCCTGACGTTGTTGCTCTATTGCTATTCTCATATTTTCTATCATCTCCTCTTGCTCTTTATTTTCATTTTCTGTCGACTCTTCGATTTTACATTCTCTTGGTATTTGATCCTCGTTTTCCACCTCAATTTTTATTGGTTTATCTACATCTCTCTTATTGGTGGTCTCGCTGGTATCTACCTCCATCGTTGTTTCGTTCATTTGTTCGCTCATTTTCTACAATTTTATATACATCATTTTTTTTTGTTATTTTTGTTATTTTTGATTTTTTATGGGTTTTTGTTTGTTTTATCTTTTTATGGGTTTTTTGGTTTTCAAAATTTTTCTGTTTATATAGTGCTAGTTTTTTATCTACATTTTTTATTCACAATTTTTTATTTACATGCCACACCCGCTTCTTTTCTTTATACATACGTTTCTTGAATTCCTCCACATCCTTCATTACTTGGTGTGATCTGAGGTTGTGGCATAGGAATTAATGGTAACCATACCATTTGAGGTGTATTCATAAACTCGTTGATTCTCGCCTGTAGCGTTCTTGAGGTACACAGTTCCTTATCCAATAAATATGACAATTGGTTGATCTCTTCCATTAGGTCTTCCACCTCTGCTTCCAGCATTGTCGTATTCTCTCGGATTTTTAATCTCTCAATTTCCGTTTCCATCTCTTTTACTTTTCCTTCGAAGGCTTCCTTTTCGTTATTGCGTAATGCTTTTTGGCGATGTAGTGCGAGATCCCTTTGTTCGCACATAACTTTATACCCATTTACATCTCGTTCAGCGTAATTTAACCTCTGCCTCTCTATTTCGACTTGTAAGTCGCTTTGCTCTTTGTCTTCGGTTATCTTACTCACCATATTTTGTGTTTTTGTTAGTTGATTAACTTTGACGGTGGTGAATTTTCTGAGGTTCTCCTCCCTCCTTTCTTGTAGGTTTAATTTTGCTTGCAGATCTCGGATTTCCTCCCTTTGCTCCTCTATCTGTTCCCACATTTTCCAATCGTCGAGAGGTGTCCATTTCTGTGGTAGCTCCTTTAATTCTTGTGCCCCTACTTGATATTTTTGTTTCCAGGTTTTCGCCTGTTTCTTAAGTCCCTTTATCATTTTCTCGTCTCTGTCCATCACATTTGACCATTCGGTTATTTGTAGGACTTGTTCTTTCTTAGTGCGTTCTAGTTCCTCTCGAACTCTTATTTGCACGCTCCCTACTTGTTCGATTTGAGCTTGGAGTTCCTCGTTTCGTTTTCCAGCACTCTCGACTCGGCATTGGTAGTACGCGGATCTTGCCACTTGGCTAAGGTATTTTGCGCGCATTCTTTCCAACTCATCCATCGTTCTCAGCAGTCTTTGGCTCAATTCCTCAATGTCCTCTTCTAGCCGACCGTTCTTTTGGCTATTTAACTCCAACATGACTCTTCCGAAGGTCATTTTCATCTTTTGTTCCTCACATCTGGCGTGGGATTCTCTCCTTTTTCGGATTGCTTTGTCTGTTAGACTTCGTTGATAGGCCGCGTCTATTACTTCTCCAAAGTAGTCTATCTTTGCCTCTTCTAACTTGTCTTGTAGTTCTTCCACTTTTTTGTTTAGTAACTCCACCATCATTTTTTCGTGAGTTATCTCTGACTCTTGTTCCTCCACTTGGGTTTGGAATTTTCGTACTTTTTGTCTTTCCCTCTCCGTTAGGCATCTTGCATATGCGGCATCTATGACTTCGCTATGGTATGCGGTTTGTCTTTTCGCACCTTCCCATACTTCTTTTGCTACTCTGTTGCTCAACTTTTGGACTTCATTTTCCAATTGGTTATTACTTTGGTTCACCAATTCTAACATTACTTTCCCATAGCTCGTCTTCCAATTTTGTTCCTGGCTACTCTCGCATACTTCCTTTAGTTGGATTAATTGATCTTCCTTTTCGTGGGTTTTATTTTCCCACCATTCTGCTTTTTCTCGTAATTTCTCGGTTTCGGCTTTTTGGATTGTTACCGTTTGTTGTAGTACGTAGTTTCGCTTTTCTTCTTGGATACTTTGTTCTAGTTTTTTATTCACCAGTTTTTCAAATTGCTCTATCCCTTCCTCGTATATTTCCTTTATACGACACATTATGTTGTTATTTTGCTTTACGTTTAAGCCTTCTTGGTCTTCTCGTCCGTCTTGCGTTTGTTGCCACATCATTTCGCACTTTCTTGTTTCGGCTTTTATTCGGTTTATTATTTCCGTTTCCTCGCTCTTTATTAGTATCGCTTTACTCGTCTTGTCGTTCATTATTTGCATCATCCTCATGACTGGGAGGTCGGTTCTCACTTCAATGTTCATTTCTTTGATATTCATCTTTTTTTTTTCTATAATTACAAATTACAATTAACTTCTGTAGTTCGCGGTGGTTCTTGTCTTTTTAATTTTACGCAAAGTTATTTTACTGTTTTATGGGTTCTATCTTTACATTATATACATATATAGATATTTATACTTATATACACTTTACACCGATCAACACACTCAATCCGTTTTCCATACCCCCGTTCTTTCTACTGACATCTTTACGAATAAAGTATCTTCCTTTACGTGGCTCCACATAACTTCTTGTGTGGCCATTCTTGGTGCTCCAGTAGCGGTTCCTTCATTTGTTGTTGGTCTATTATGGCATGACCCTCCTGCAGGCTTGTAGGTTTCTGCTACTATATCGTTTGCACATAGTATTGCTAGCGTCGTTTTGTTGCTAAATGGCCATAGTAGTAGCTCATCAAATTCTCCTTTAGCTATTGTAAAAAATACGGATATGTGTGTGCCTTTTCCCAAACCGTCTCCATCTAGATATACTCTCAATTTCATTTTGTATCCATTTTTCCATGAATAGAACGGTGGGCTCGTTATTGATACCTGCGTTCCGTTTCTTGCTTTATGCCATTTTTCGGTGAAGTCTGTAATTTTCCATATGTATGGTGTTACTGGCAATTCTCCCGCGGTAGGAATCAATTTCGTCATTTTTTCGTACTGTTCTTTCATCGCTTTCATTATTTTCTCCATAACTTGTATGGTCTCTGTCGTTTTTTGTCTTGCTAGTTCGAACTCTTCTCTGGTGTCGAAGATTTCATTCATTAAGATTTTGTGGGACTTCACTTCGATTTCTATCTCGTCGATTTTCTGCTTGTTATCGTTTATGGCCGTCATCCAGATTTTTGTGTGTGCCTCGCTTTTTATTTGTAAGTGTTGGGACATCTCTCCGTTCAGGGTTTTTTCCTCGCACCCCCATTTCTTTAAAGGACATTCTATTTTTCTTTTACTGCATTTTTTCCAATGTTCTTTGAGTTCTACCTCCTTTTCTACTTCACATTGGTTTGGACATATTCCTCTGAAATATTTGCACACTTTTTCATCTTTTACATTTATGTGTTCGGTTTGTATTTTTATCCGCGTTTTGGTCCTGTTGCAGTGTTCGCATTTTATTCTCTTTTCTTCACAGGTTTCGTCGTGTTGTCTTTCTTCTCCTTTGTTCATTAGTTGTTTGCATTGTTTGCATGGCTCCTTTTTGTACTCACATTCGTCTATATGATCGTTTGCGTCCTTGATTTTCCCTTTCCACTCACAGGGTGGATTTGGACAGTTTATTTTCATTGTGAGTATCTCTTTTGTGGTTGCTCGATCTTCGCGTGTTTCTTTTAAGGATTCTATCTCTATTTCTCCGCAATCTGGGCATGGTTTTGGTCCATTTAATGTTAGACCGATTATACATTCTGTACATAATCTACATCCACATTCCGTTTGTCGTGGTTCTTTTAATAACTCTGTGCACAAACCACATCGAAGTCTGGCTTCTATTTTTATCTGTGGTTGTTTTCGGGTGATTTCGATGATCTCGTTTATTTCTGTTGTCGTTGATTCTCGATTCATTTTCTACAATATATACATTTAGTTTTTTGTTTTCTTCTTACTGTTATACATAGAGTTTTTACGTATTTTTGGTTTTTTGTTTTCTATACTACTTTATACATTGATTTTTTATTTTTGTTTTTGTGTTTTCTTTCTACTTTATACATTTATACTTTTCACGTATCTACACTCTTTCGTCCTCTTTTTTATTCTACACTACTAGATGAGTCTGGTTCCGGTCTTTCCACTTCGTGATTTAGTAACCATTCGGTCCATTCTTCCGGTTGCTCGTCTTCTGTTATTTGAGTTAATCGTTCTAATTCATTTCTTTGCCACTGATTCTGTGTTTTTAATATTTCCATTTCTCTCTCCATACTGTTGATTTTCCTCTGTTGTTCTTCCACGTTCGCAAGGTGGTAGAAATTAGCATTTAGAGCTTCTCTTAAGGCTACTTGGCTTTCTGCCCACTGCTCTTGTAACGTATTTACTATGTTTGTCAACGTGTTACATTGTTGTTTCCACATCTCCGTTATCGCTCCTTCATTCGTATTCTCGTTGTAGTGTTGATTCATTTCCTTAATGGTTACACTTGTCATTTCTTTCCTCATCTAATTTTAAATGTTAAAAAAAATATAGGGTTATATATTATACATAGCGCAGTTGTGATACTAATATACATATATTCTATACATTTATATACACTCATATGCCCGTTATCTATACACGTTGAAGTTTATGAGGAGTTTCCACCTGTTGGAACGCCTCCTCCCACCGCTTTTGTTTTCTCAAGTCGTTTCCTTGTTTGCTGGTTTCTATTTTTGTTATCCACGTTCGTTCTTGTAATTGTAATTCATAGTTACATCGCTCTAATCTTGGCTGGTTTATTTGCCTTGGTTGTTTTTGTTTTCCGATGGTTTTTAGTATCCACAGAGCTACAACTATTGCGGCTGCACTTATCACTCCACTCATGATCCAAATGGTTCGTATAAGGTATGGTAGGTTTCTTGTTCCTTCCGTGTCGTTTGTCGTTGTCTTTTCGATTCTTTGTTGTGCCTTTTTTGACTTTTGGTTCTTCTTTATCACTTCTAGTATCTTTTCCATCTGCTCCTCTGAGATGTATCTTTCTTCTTCTTTATCTTTGGTTTCGTTTTCTCTTTTTGTGGTATCTTTTTCTTCCTCTTTGTACATCATCGTGGTAGTTCCATGGGTTTTATTTTCGATTTCATCTTGTTGAGGGCACTTCGGTACGTTTAGTTTTCTCCATACGCATACTGAATATCTTGTTTTTGCAGTTAGGTGATTTGTCTCCTTTCGATGGTCTATTTTAAGTTCGTGGAATTGACATTGTAACATCTCGTTTTTCTCGCTTGTCATTTCTTTTAGGCATAGTCGTTTCATTAGTACCTGCAAATTTTTTGTGATTATCAATTTTCTTCCTCCGGTGATGATTCCTTGTTGGTCAAAGTCAATTACTGTTGTTACCTGTCCGACTGCCCATTTGTTTGTGGCTTTCCTCATTGTTGGTTCTATCTTTTCCGTCGTACATTTTGGGTGTTTTATTCTTGGTCTGAATATGCAGATTCTGTAGTTAGTTTGCGGTTTCAATCCTCGTAATAATAGTTGATCTCCTGGATTTATTGCGATTCCTTGACATTGTCCTGTTCCTTTGCCGTCCTCACCGATTTCTGCTATACATATTTTGTTCACTTGATGGGTATATATTTTTAGCGATTCGATGTTGTCCTTGGTGGTTCTGATTTTATTTGTTTCCCATTCCGAAGGTTTCATTTGCTTTTTGTTGTAATCGGTTACCATCGTTTCTTGTTTTATAACTGTTTCCTTTGTTATGCTCATTATTATTTTTGTCGTTGGCTGCGTACTTTTGCTCGTTGGATTCCCTAGTGATTTTCTCATTACGCATCTTGTGCGTTTCTTGTCTCTGTAGATGCATATCCGATATCGTCGTAGGGCTTTTATTCCTTTTATATATATATAGGATCTCCTAGATTTGTTATTTCCTTTTCGCATATTTTATTTCCTATCCAGTTGTGTTCGATTCTTGTTATGCACACTTGGTTTATTGCTTGCCCACTGATGTTTGTAACCTTTAGATAGTTGATGTTCATTATTATATCCTCTCTGTCTCTTCGGTTATCGCTTAGTCGGTACTGGGCTACTGTTAATTTCCACGTTGTTAGGACGATAGATATTGCTAGGATATTATTTTTCCAATTTACTTCTGTTTCTGGTAGGCATACGGTTCGTTTTCCATAATTCGAGTTTTTGTTTTCGTTTTTATTGTTTTTGTTGTTTTTGTTGTTGTTAACCCTGTTGTTGTTTCGTTCCTCGTTTTCTCTTTTCGTTTCTTGATTCTTTTTCTTGTTTTGGTCATTTTGATCCTTGTCTTCGTCATCCTTGTCTGTCTTCTCTTCCCCGGTGTTCACACAAATGTCGTCCTCGACATTGATTTTCCTTATCAGTGCTTTGTATGCCGTTATTGCTTTATCTCTTGCTTTGATTAATTCATCTAGAGATTTTCTTTCTTCTTGTACCATTGTTTTAGAGGCTTGCCAATTTCTTACGAGGTCAATTAGCTCTGTTTTTCCGTTTCCAATTCTTTTTGATTCTTTGAAGTTGTCGGTGAATCTAATTTCTTGTCGTTCCAGCACCATCATAATTATTTTCGGGTTTCCTTCCTTTATTATCAGTTTCTTGAGTAATGCATTTTCTCCTTCTTCATATCTTTCATTTATGTCTATTGCATACTCCTCGGTTTTCAGTATTTTCCAGTTTAATAGGATTTTTATCGCTTCTTTATTTCGATAGATTGTTCTCCATGATAGCTGTCGGGTGTCTGCACACAGCTCCTCTATGTCTCTTCTTGTTGCATTTGCTGTTATGAATTTTATCATCAACATGTTTGGTTCACCTGTTGCTAGGTCGAGTATGCTACTCCAATCGTCTGATCTTTCTGTTAATTCCGATCCGGTTCTTATTAATTCTTGTATTACTGAAGTTTTTATTCCTGATAACGCAGCGTACATTAAGGCTGTTTTGCCGTTTTTTCCTCTTCTATTTGATTTTTCTCCGCATTTCTCCAGTAATTTTATGATTTTCAAGCTACGTCTATCCTGTTGTTGGTGTATGGCTGTATGCAACGGTATCATTCCCGACGGCATTGTCAAGGTAAAGGCTCTTGGTAACTTTCGCATTATTAGTTCCGTATCTGGGTCATCTCCGTCACCGATTGCGTAGGATTGTACTATTATTCCCAATCTGGTAAGTATTTGCGCTCTATTTTGTGATCCGAATCTTGCGGGCATTGTTTGTCTTGCTGTGCGTACCATCTCATTCAATTGGTTTCTTTGCGTTTGTCGTACTTGTTCGAAAACTTCTCGTTTTACCTTCTCGCTTGCTAACGTTTGTCGGATATTTCGATTAGCTCGCAGATTATATATGATTTTCTGGTAGACCCGTTGAATATAGCTGAATTGACCCATTAGGTTGGAACACTGGTGTAGTTCCCATGCTTTATAATGCTCTTTATGCCGAAATTCTCTTATTAGTTTAAACAATTGCTGTTTCTCTCTCATTACTTGTTGTTCGGTCCCGCTAAAGTTAGTTAACAACAGATCTCCTCTTTTGATTAATTCGTATACTGCTTCCAGAGTATTGTATTGAAATAACGCTATCTTTATTAAGTCGTTTTCTCCTTGTTCGTAAGTTTGATTGGTACTTATTGCCCATTTTCCATTATCGGGTCGTCTCCATTTGATTAATCTCATTGCCATCTCCTGTTTATTGCATTCCAGTGCAACTCGAAGTAGCTCGTGTAGATCTTCTAGCTTATCGATGTTTTCTTTGGTAACATTTCCCAGCATTAATTCCAAATTTTTTGGTACATTTGTCAATATTACAGAATTCAGTGCTGTGGCTCCTTTTTTATCCATTGTTATATCTGCTCCCGCTTCTAGCAGTTCTTTGATTATCCACGTTGGAGTGTCTTTCCTTGCTGCTATCATTAGTGGGGTTTCTCCACTTTCGTTTTTTACGTCGATTGATTTTCCTATTCGTTTCCAAACGTTGATGATTTCTTGAGTTCTTTCATAGTTATTGGTATCGATGATCGTATGTAATGGGGTGTTATTCTCTTTGTTCCCCACGGTGAATAAGATTGGCCATTCTGTCATGATTGTCGTTATATGTTCGATATTTGATTCATTCCGTTTGTAATTATCGATTATTCTCATTAGTCCTCCTAAAATTTCAATGTCCCTTTTATCTCGTGTCCATTCTGATAATAATGCTTTGGCTTCTTTAACGATGTTTTCTGCTGTTTCGGGTTCTAATTTCCCAGAATGGTGATCTTCCCATTCGTCATCGTCGTATTCTTGATATTCGTCTTCATCATATTCATCTGCACCTATGCGGTTAAAATTTTGATTCGTACATCTCATCATACAGATTCTTGCTGTCTGTGAACGCGTTATTATACGTCTTTCCTCCGGTTGGGATGTTATCGTTTTTGGTATAGCTTTACATCTGGCTACGTTTACGTATATTGGTCTTGTGAATGGGCTGTTTACCAATTTGACTCTGACATTGGTCTCGCTTGCGTATAATATTTCATATGGCCTGTTAGAAGCTATAACATTCAATTCTTCAGTCATCAAAACAAATTACTAAGACTATTAAATCCAAATTATATTTCATAAAATCTGATTATATAAACAAATATTCTTGGGACATTTTCTAAGTTTTAATTTCAACCAAATATCAACATACCATTGCATTCATACTTGAATTTCAATTTTATTAAAAATTATTTTATTTTAAAATTTCAATTATCATTTCAATTTTAATATCTTAAAATAATTTAAGTTTCAATTAAAACTTTACAAATTTTAATCGTGAACTAATTTAATTTAGTATTTTAATTTTAATTCCTCACATCCCCCTTTTTTTAAAATGTTTGATCTTCTCAACATTTCTGACTACCATCTTCCCATTTTGATCCTTAAGTAAGTAGCTCCGTTCATGTATTTTCTTTATCACTTTGTACGGCCCTTCCCACCTTGCATCGTCTTTATTTCGAATTTCTTGTTTGATCAAGACCACATCTTCCATTTCAAAATTTCTCACTGTTTTGCTTATTTTTGGTTTTAGTGTTTTATCCTCTATTCTCTTTTCCATATCTTCTCTATTTATTTCTTTATTCGAGTACCATTTCATTCTGTCGATCTTCCTCCCAAATATAATCTCTGCTGGGCTTACTCCCGTTGTTTTTTGAACTGTTGCATTTAACGTATATTCTATTTCTGGCACTATATCAGCCCAGTTTTTCCTTCCTCCTTCATTCAATGACGCGTTAATATACTCTCTGATTGTTCTGAATTGTCTTTCAATAATACCATTCGTGTTATGGTGATATGGGCTTGAGAAAATTAATTCAATGCCAGCTGTCTTTGCTAGTTCTTTTATGCTTCTTGCTTCAAAGTTCTTCCCACAATCTACATGAAGTTCTTTTGGCGCTCCAAACTTTAATATCCATTTATTTAATAACGTCTCACTAATTGTTCTTTCGTCTTGCTTGTTTATGGCCGTTAATGAGATGTATTTACTATAGTGGTCAATGATTCCGCAAATATATTTCTTTTTGTTGAACGTTTCTTTCAATGGCCCACATATATCCATATATATCTTCTCGAATGGTTCTGTACTCTTTATCGTTTGAGTTTCCTCCTTTGTCTTGGTTGTTATCGTTTTCATTTTCTGACATCTTTCGCAGTTCTCAATTACCTTTTTTACTTCCGTTGCTAGATTTTCCATGTCGCAGTTGTTCTGGATATATTTTGTTACTTTCTGTGCACCTGCATGGCACAGCAATACGTGTACTTCTTTTATCATCCTCTGTCTATTATCTGACGGTATCCATATTTTACCTTGTTTAGTTAGTACCGTGTTGTTTTCCATTATGAACTTACAATCTTTATTTTCTAACTTATTCTTTATTTCTTGGACCTCCATATTGTCATTTTGCCACTTGTTATATCCGCCTTCTGCTGTTACTATTAATATTCTGGTTTTAATTTTGCCGGTTTTTGCGTCTTCGTGTTCCATCATACACTGTACACATGTTCCGCATGTTTTCCTGGATAGCATATCCGCGTTTGTATGGCTTGTTCCTTTCCTGTATTCCATTTTAATATCCAGACTGCTTAAATAGTTGATCCATGTCTGGAATTGAGCCGTTATTGGTTTCTTCGTTGTTACCATAAACGTAATAGCTTTATGGTCCGTTCTCAGTACGAATCTCTTACCATATAAGTAGTGGTTGAAATGTTTACAAAAATAGTATATTGCCAATAATTCTTTTCTGGTAATGCAGTATCCTTTTTCGTGGCTGCTCATCGCATGTGAACCATATGCAATGACATGTTCATGTCCTTTTTCATCCTTTTGCGAAAGAACTGCTCCAATAGTATCGAAGCTCGCGTCTGTGTCTAATATAAATTCTTTTCTGAAATCTGGAAATACCAATACTGGGGCGGTTATCAATGCTTCTTTCATTTCCCGAAAGCCTTTTCACACATCTCTGTCCATCTTATTTTCTCATTGTTTTTTCCGCATATACTTTCTAGTGCTCTTGCCTTCTTTGCATAGTCTTTTATGAACCGTCGATAATAGTTACAGATACCCAGAAAGCTCCTCAGATTCTTCACACATTTTGGTTTTTGAAATGATTGTATTGCTTCTATTTTAGTATTATCTGTTTGTATGCCGTCTTTATTTATTATGTGTCCCAGAAACTTCACTTCTTTTCTAAATATTTGACATTTTTCGGGGTTCAATCTTAGTCCTGCTGTTGCGATCTTCCCTAGGACTTTTCCAAATATGTTATAATGGTCTTCTTCTGTCTTTGTGAATATTAGGATGTCGTCTAAATATACCATCACTCCATCTTTCCACAAGTCTTTCAATACTTTCGTCATTAATTCTTGAAATGTTCCTGGTGCCGCTGCAATACCGAACGGCATCCTGTTAAAACAGAACTGTCCTTCTTTTGTTGAGAATGCTGTTTTCTCTGAGATTCTTTATCTAACTTCACTTGGTAATAAGCATTTCCCAAGTCGATTGAGCTAAAATATCTGGATCCGTGTAGGATGTCTAAAATTTCATCTACATTTGGCATTGGAAATGCTTGTCTTTCTGTTATCTTGTTTAATTGTCTGAAGTCTAGACAAAGCCTGATGTCTTTTTTCTCTTTCTTCCATACACAAACTAAAGGTGTGTTCCACGGTGAATTGCACTTCCTAATTATTCCGTTGTTTTCTAGATTTTTTATTGCTTCCTCAATCTTGTCTTCCAAATTTATTGGCTGACGTCTCGGTTTAATCATTATTGGCTCTCCTTTCGTGATGATCTTATGTTTTATCAGATTGGTACACCCAATGTCCCATTTATCTGCCATAAAAACATTCTTGTTTGCCTGAAATATTTCTAGCAGTCTCTTATTTCCGGTAACTTTTAAAACGTCGATGGCATGACGTAATCTTTCTTCATCTGTTATAATCCGCCCAAATCTAGCTTCTATTTCGCAAATGAAATCACTACGTTTTCCATGTTCTTCTAGTATACATTTCAATTCTATACCAAATAACCTTTGTAGTTCTACTCCTCCAATAATTTCTGGTATTAAATTCTTTACTATAATGAATGTTACATTTCTTTCCATACTGCCCATTTTAACATTGATGTTTAGTTTACCCATAGTTTCTAATCTACTGTTGTTTGCACATCTTAGCGATTCCCTTGTTTCTAATATTTCGATATTTTCTAATCGATCAATTACAGATTTAGCCATCACATTAATTCGCGCTCCTGTATCCAATAAACAATCTACTTTCCGCCCTTGGATATCCAGTGTTGTACTCGGTCTACCTTGCATTATATTATATGTTATTACTGGACTTTTTTGTTCTTCTACTGACAAAATATTCTGCTCTCTAGTATCTTCTACAATTTCATTAATACACACGTCTCCATTTTTCTTTAGGAATTTGTAAATTTTCTCTATCGTTCTTTCCTCGTGTTTTACTACTTCATTTACTTTACACTCCTCTTTAAATTTTTTCTGACTTTCCTTATCATTCGACTTTTTAATTTCTACACTACTATTATTATTAATATCACGTTCAAAAACACTACAATCTTTATCAATCATACAATCATCATCCATACTTAAATTACACATACCGTTAGCATTCATTCTTTGGTTGAAATCAATCTTACTTAGTAAATTGCTCCGATCAATGTCCCGTTTAACGGAGCGTGCTCGTTTGGGTCATTCTCCCTGTTATACTCGTCTGGCTGGCTTGACTGTTTTGTATTCATCATCTCATCATCAGACTCGATAGCTGCAATATCTTTTCTGTTATATTGTTGGTTTCCCCATTGTCTTTGATGTACGTTCCTTGGTTGATACATATCTTCCCTTTGTTGATAGGTATTTCTTTGAATTCTTCCTCCTGACATCTTCCTTTGGTCTCGATCTCTTCCTTGATTTCGTCTTCCCATATTTGTGTAGCACTCTCTTTCTTTGTGTCCTCGTGCATTGCATCTATGACATTTGATTGTTGGGCATTCTCTTCGTATGTGACCTTCAACACCACATGCATAACATTGAAATCTTCTTTTTATATTACATTCTCTGCTACTGTGTCCCGGTTTTTGACACGTCCAGCATTCTATCACTTTAGCTCTTGTCTCTGGTTTCCATTCGTTGATTTCTCTCTTCGTGGCTCCAACTTGTACTACATCTCTATAAGTTCTTCCCCCAGTTGTAGGTCGTATTGATCTCACCGTGTTTACTTGTTCAATAACCTTGTTAACTTTTTCTATCTTCTTTATAGTTTCTTTAATTTGTTCCGCCGTTTTGAGATCTTTCATTTCGATTTCTTTCCTGACTTCTTTATCTCTTACACAATGTGTCAATAAACATTTCTGAATTTCTTCCTCATTCCAAGTGTGTGAGGCCAATTTTTTAGTCATTTTTGATATTTTCTCTATAAATATTTCCGCTGAATCGTTACCTTGCTCGTAGTTCAAGGCTTCTCTTAAGTCATCAATCAATGACGTTGGTCGATGAAAAGCTGCTCTTAATTTCTGTTCAACGGTTTTACCTTCTGCGGCTTCATATTCTTCAATCAAAGTCCTGTCCAGAAGTGTAATAACTAGTACCATTTGTGTCTTCACTGGTGTCTTCGTTATTTCAAAGAACCTCTGACATTCTTTGATAAATAATTCGAGGTCATCTCCTCTGTGGAATTTCTCTGGAAGTAATCTTCCAATAAGCAGATCCGTTGGAATGGTCGCCATGTTAGAAGCTATAACATTCAATTCTTCAGTCATCAAAACAAATTACTAAGACTATTAAATCCAAATTATATTTCATAAAATCTGATTATATAAACAAATATTCTTGGGACATTTTCTAAGTTTTAATTTCAACCAAATATCAACATACCATTGCATTCATACTTGAATTTCAATTTTATTAAAAATTATTTTATTTTAAAATTTCAATTATCATTTCAATTTTAATATCTTAAAAATAATTTAAGTTTCAATTAAAACTTTACAAATTTTAATCGTGAACTAATTTAATTTAGTATTTTAATTTTAATTCCTCACATGGCCCTTTTCCATTTCGTTGTAATTTCTTTGTTGTTCCAGGTATTAGTTCGGGTGTTTCGATAATTACCCAATCTCCAATACAGAAGGTGTGTGGCTTTACATTTCTTTTCTGATCGTGTAAATCCTTGTAACTTTCTTGGTTGAATTTGATATTTAACCCTGCCGTTTTCCAGATTTCTTGCATTCTTTCTTTGAATTTCGTGACGTAATCATCTTCCTCCATATATTGTGAAATTGGTGGCTGATATTCTAAATCCATCGGCATGTTACATTCTCTACCATACATTAGTTTGAATGGGCTCATTTTCGTTGCTGCGTGGATCGACATTCTATATGCCATTAAACACAGGTTGATGTATTCATCCCAATCTTTCTGGTATCGGTCTACATAATTCGATAACATTTGTATTAATGTCCCGTTGAATCTTTCGGTTAGTCCATTACACTGTGGATGATACGGTGACGTTCGTAATTTTGGCTATCTTGAAATAATTTGTTACTTCCTTCATTATTTCGCTCATGAAGTTGGTCCCTTGATCTGTTAGTATCTGCTTGGGAGTCCCGTATCTGCAACATATTTCCTCTACTAATTTTTGTGCAATTGTTTTGGCTTTTTGATCCTTCATTGCAAATGCTTCTGGGAATTTGGTTAGGTAGTCTGTGACCACTAGGATGTATACATTCCCGTTCAACGTTTCTGGCAATGGTCCTACCACATCCATTGATATCATTGTCATTGGTTCTGCTGGTACTGGCATTGGTTTTAACGGGGTTTTCCATTTTGAACCCGTATTTCTTCTTGTTGCACAAGTCAAGCAATTCTTTATCCAATCTTTTACTGATTCCGACATGTTTGGCCAAAAGTATTTTTGTTTCATTCTGGCGAGCGTCTTTTTTGCTGACATATGACCTCCCAATTTACCGTCGTGATATTGTATTAACAGATCTTTGCGTCTATTTTCTGGTATAACCATCAGTCGTTGTTCACCATCTGCTATTAGTAACCATCTCTTTTCTATCATATATCGATGTCGATGTTTGTCCATATGTTCTTTTAGTTGTAAATCGCTTTCATATACTTCTGGTTTGCCGGTTCTGACATATTCCATTATCAGTTTTAGTTCTGGGTCCTCTTGTTGATCCTTCATCAATTGTGAGAAGTCAATGTCTTCGGCGATTATTGCACATATCCGTCTCACTTCTTCGTCCATTAAATCTGGAAAGATGAATCTGGACATACAATCTGCATTTGCATTTGCTTTTCCTGCTTTGAATTTTATAAACGGGGAGTATTCTTGTAACTGCATCGCCCATCTCATAAGTCTGCTGGATGCTTCTTTGTGTTGTCCCAACCATACTAGCGGTTGGTGATCTGTCGTTATACAGATCTCATGTCCCCATAGCAGGTATTTAAAATGTTTGATGGCTTGAATGATTGCCAAGGCTTCTCGTTCTGTGACTGAGTAATTCTTCTCATGCTTTTTGAACGTTTTACTATAATAACCGATTACTCGTTCCTTTCCTTCATCGTCTAGTTGACCTAGTATTGCGCCTGCCGCGTAACCACTTGCGTCTGTTGCTAATAGGAACGGCTTTTTGAAATCTGGGTGTACTAGAATTGGTGCTTCAATTAGTTTATCTCTTAGTGACTCAAAAGCGAGTTGTTGTTCTCGTCCCCATACAAATGATATATCTTTCTTTACTAATTCTTGTATTGGTTTTGCTACTCCAGCGTAGTTTTTGATGAATTTCCGGTAATATCCGCATAATCCCAGGAATTCTTGTATTTGGGTAACTGTCTTCGGGGCTGGACAATTTTTGACTTTCTCGATGTTTCTTGGATCGGGTTCTTTCCCCTTTGCTGATACTATATGTCCCAAAAACGTCACTTTTTCTTTTGCCCAATCGCATTTTGATGGCTTCAATTTTAATTTCCATTGTCTTAATCGGATAAATACTCTTTTGATATCCTCCAAATGTTGTTCAAATGTGCTTGAATATATTAGTAAGTCATCGATGTACACCATGCATTGTTTTATCCCGTGCGTAACGAAATTCATGCATCGCTGAAAAGATGCTGGTGCGTTTGTTAATCCGAATGGCATTTTTCGGAATTGATATAGATCTCTACCGATGGTGAAGGCTGTTTTCTCTTTGTCTTCATCTTTAACTTTTATTTGCCAATATCCACTTTTCAAATCGAGTGACGTGAAGTATGCTGCTCCTTGAAGAGTTAGTAGCATTTCATTGATGTCCGGTAATGGGTATGTATCTCGTTTTGTTACAGCATTCAGCTTTCTGTAGTCTATGCAGAATCTTTGCGAGCCGTCTTTCTTTTTCACCATGACAACTGGAAATTGCCAAGGTGAACAGCTTGGTTCTATTACTTTTGCCTCGAGCATTTTTTGTACTTCTTTTTCTGCCACCGTTTTTTGGGCTTCTGCTAGTTTATATGGTCGTAATGCGATTGGTGTTTCGTCTGATAGCGGTATTGCATGTAGGGTTACATCACATGTCCCTAAATCTAGATCTGATACTGCGAATATATCTTGATATTCCATTAGTAATTGTTGCAATTGCTCTTTTTCATTTTCGTTCAATAACGTGCTGTCTATTGTCCATAATGCTTCATCTGTCTCACCTTCTTTTTGTATTTTTGGTAGTTCGATATTCATCATTGGCGTCAATTTTCCCAACTTTTCATTTTCGTATATTATTTTATCTTCCTCGTCAAAATTTGTGATGTTGATTGGTAATTCACCGTTTTCGTTAATCTCTACGATTTCTCTCGCTAGTGGTAACTCTCGTCGTTTTTCGAATTTTTTACTCGGTTCAAATATCATTTCACCAGTAACATCTCCATCTATTCTAATATAACATATCATTTGTGATTTTGCTGGCACCACTATTCTTTCCGAACATCTCACAATGGCATTCATTGTACAGATTTTTCCCGTTTTATCCTTCAGACACATTGTTCCTAAATCGATGACAATCTCTTTGAGTAGATCTGGCATTAAATCCGTTCCGATTATACACGGTACACTTAATTGAGGTATCACTGCCAAATAGGTATCTATTTCGTTATCTTGATATTTCAACGTTGTCCACCATCTCCCCATTACGTTGATGGTTTCTTTACTGCATGCAATTACGTGTACTCCGGTTGGTTCAATATCTCTCCAAAGATGTCTGGGTATTTCGCTCAATAATATTGCTGAGATATTTGCTCCCGTATCTATCATTGCTTTTGTCTCTTTTCCGTTTATTTCGATTACGATGGTTAGCGCTGGTCCTGCTGGTGTATATAATGCTGCTATTGTTCTCACATCGACGTCCTGGTCTACACTTCGAGTTCGTCTTGAGGATACAGGATTTGTTACTTCCCAGTTGGGATTATATAACGTTGGGTATACATTTGCCTGCGGTAATATTTGCCCTCCCATTGTCATTGCTTGGGTTCGTGGTTGTTTTACTGGTTCCTCGTATCGCAATTTTGCCATTGGTTCTGGTATCCACGCATTAGTTTTTCCACTGTCCCAGTATTCAGGTGCTTTGATCATTGCTGGCGCGTTTCCGTTCTCATTATTATCCTCATCATTGTCGTCACTATCGCTGTTATTTCTCCTATATTCTTTGACTCTTTCCCACATACTTTTCCTACTTTTCTTGAGTTCTTCTCTTGCTCTTTCGTCGTACAATGCTTTCCTCAATCGTTTGCCCATTTCTTCATCGGTTCCTTTTATCTTGGTCAGTATTCGCATTAATCGTTTTATTTTATGGATATCTTTTGAATGACCATGCAATACCATTGTTTTTGCTAGAAATGGTAACACTCCAACTACTAATTTCCAATTTACTCTCTTTTCTCTCTTATAGATATCAAAACAGGCCAACATTTGCGTCAGTATTACTCTAACAATCTGAATTATCAGTATGATACCCAAAATTCCAGCCATCATTTGTCCGAATACCAGGAATCTTCCCCACATTGCTTTCATCATGTTGGTTGTTGCTAATTGGAAATGTTCTGGTGACAGCAATAATTCGTAGTCTGGCTTTTGTTCGTAGTTCATACCGCCTGTTATTGTTACGATATTTGATAGTACGGATTCTCTCCTTGCGGGAAATAAAAGGTTTTGTCTTGCCGCTTCTAGACTCTCTTGTGAGTATATACCACTGTTTACTACGTCCAATGGTCGAAATTCTTGTTCCGTTGTTAATTCCGTTAATCCAAACTTTCTTGGTTCTGCGACTGGTGTTCTTGTTGGGAACATTATCCATTTCCCATCTGTTTGCTGGAATAATGGTCCATATGCATTGCTGCAATTGTAGTAATTTGGTTTAATAGACAGTGGGTTCATCATTCTTGTCACTGGTTGAACATATCTGATTTGCTTCTTGTAGACCACTTCCAACTCATTTGTGCATTTTCCTGGTGGCGCTGTTGATTTTTCTGGTACCATCGCAAATGTTTTCTCACATTTGAATATGTACATAACTTCTCCTGCTATTCTCCCGAAATGACCTTCTTGTAACGGTAATAATGGCATTGCACTATCTGGATTTGTTATTGCTACCGCTAATTTTGTCTTCAGAATTTCTTTGTTTAGTTGGCAATCGTTTCGTATCAAATCGTGGTACACCTTTTGCAGCGATTCTTGTCCTTTGTGGTATAGGAAATCCATTTTGTTATTCATGTATAGATATAGCTTAACTTCGTCTTTTGCAACCGTGACTATTCCCTCGTCTAACATTTGTCGGGCTGCATATAGTCCTGGGTAATTCGTGGCATATACCATCTTTCCGCACTTCTGAACTACTTTTCCTTTTATAAATCGCATTCCCATTTCAGATTTCGTTGTTATCAGTGCTGGAGGTGTTAATTTCGTTCTCAACGGATGTGATCTGGTTCTGGCTTTGACTCGCCCTTCCTTCAGAATTATTTTATTTTCGTCGTTTATCTGTAGTTCCTCTGCATCTTCCTCGAACACTTCTCCTCTTACTTCGTCGAACATTGCACTTTTCAGG
Source organism: Schmidtea mediterranea (assembly GCA_022537955.1). Classification (NCBI taxonomy): domain Eukaryota; kingdom Metazoa; phylum Platyhelminthes; order Tricladida; family Dugesiidae; genus Schmidtea; species Schmidtea mediterranea. The sequence continues at coordinate 10,998 of JAKGRZ010000044.1, read as the reverse complement.
AACTGCATTCTGCATTTATGGACATTTGTCTGATATATTATCGTTGAAGCACCGGTTTTACATACTGATTCTGTTGCTTGACACATTTGGTTTGACTTCATTATTTGCGTTGTTCCATCAAATTGAGCTTCGTATTCTTTTAACTCCACCGTATATGTTTCAATTATCACCACCCCCGTTACTAATTCTCCTTTGATCGTATACTTTCCTCCTTGACAGTCTCCGGATGCTGAATTGATGGTTCCCGCAACGAATATGCTCTGTACTCGTATGGTTCCGCTTCTTCCTTTTAATATAACTCCATCTTTTAGTTTCATTTCTCCTCCATTGAACAAATCTTTACACTGTTCTCCCGATACTTGCAATATTTCTCTTTCTGTTCCTGGATTTATTATTGAAACGTGCGAGTGTGATCCACAATGGTATGCAAGTGTTTTCCGCGTAATTGCACATTCTCTTGCCTTTGCTCTGATGAAATCTGATTCTTGGTATATATGGTATGTTACTGCTCTTTCGATTGTGGTCAAGTTGTTTGGTATTGCCATTTTACATTCTTCGATATCTCTTAGGGAATATTTATCGCCGAGAACTGCCTGGTCACAGTCATATATTAAAAATCCGTTTGTCGCATTTGTACACATTAACCACACCATCATTGTCATCATAAGCGAATGTATACTCGAATTTCTCATTGTAGTGTCTTTCACTGGTAATTCGTGTTCGAACTCATTCAATAGCGTTTTCAATCTGATGTGCATTGGTTTGATTTGCTCGTTTTTTCTTGGCTTGTTTATGAACTGCTTCCATCCCCCGTTTTGTAGGATGTACGGTTCGATTTCTTGTTCTACTATCATCGCTGTGAGTTCCACGTTATTCATAAACTGTTTGTTTGGTATTTTGCTTGTTGCCAGGCTCATTAAGTTGTACATTAAGTATGCCAATGCCACTAATCGATGTTCGTCATTTTCGGTATTCGTTAATAACTGATTAACTATTTGTTTGGCCTCTTCCCACTCTAATTTCATGGTTTTTGTTTTCTCTTTGATTAGTTTCGGGATTATGCTCGATATCGTGTACCATAGTTGTTTGGCTTCTTCGCTAGCTCGATTCTTTTGCCACAATCTTCTGAGTGGTTGACTTGTTATTATTAGCATGTCTGCCAGTAATACGCGGATCCATTCTACTCCTCTTTCTTCTTCAGGGTGAGCTTTCTTCATTTCGTATGCTACTTTTTCTAATTTGCCTAATCTCGTCATCCACTGTTGTTGTTTCTCTTGATCTCTGGTTTTTCTTTCTTTGTCTTCTGCTGTGGTTTTTGGTCGGCCTCTTGGACGTTTCTCCATATCTGTACCCGTTTCTTTTGTCTTTTCGTTCCCTTTTACGTTTGGTATGGTTGTCTTTTGAGTTTCCTCGTGCTGTTGCCTTAGCCATTCGTCCCAGTCTTGGATCAAATTGATATCATCTCTCGCTTCCTGATTCTGTATTATACATTTTTTCATTGGCGTGTATTCTTTATCTTCTATATCGGTTTCGATGGTTACTTCTTCGATTTCTTGCTCATGCCAGTCGTCGTTTTGTTGTTTACTCGTTGATGGTTGTTCGTCTCGCGGTTTCGGTATTTCCATTGGCATGCTTATTATTAGTGGTGATAGGTCATCTTCTTCATCTGTACTGTTGTCTGAAATCAATACTTCGTCTCCTTGGTATGGCTTTGGCGATTCGTTTTTATTTTTCCCGATACTGGGTGTACTCATACTCGCTTTTATTGGTTTTTCTTTTATTTTCTTTTCTTTTTAATGGTATTCCCAGCGTTTCTGCTATCGTTAGCGGATTTATTTCGTCAATTTCCATTGGTGTTACTCCGATGTCCAGAGTATTGTCTAAAGATCGTCCATGGAATTGTAGATGAAACGGGGTTTCGTAAGCTAGTTTCTTTTTTTACTTCTTTTATCTTTGCCGCTGGATGCACTTCCAGTTCCTCGGATGTCCCGTCAGGGTAATGTATTTTCAATTTGTACTTTCCTTGAGCCTCTTGTGCCCATTCTTGATTTCTCCATTTTCGGATTACTTGGTCGAATACTTCAGGATACCATTCATTTTTTCGTCTGTATTCCTCAATTTCTTTTACCAGCTTTCTTAGATGTTCTATATTTTCATTGTTATCTATAATATATTTTGCATGGGTCATCGCTGCTCTTCTCTGGCTTCTGGCGCCTTTTCGCAATATTTCTATTAACTTGGTGTAGTTATCTTCATCTTTTTGTATTGCTGTTTCGTCAATATCTACCGGCTGAAACCTTTGCCTTTTCATTACGTTTATTTTTCTAGGTTCTGATTCGTTGTCTGATGTTTCGTTTTCTATTTCTTTTCCTTCATATGGTGGTGGTTCGTTTCTTGGATAATCTGATTCATCTTGTTCTGGTTGGTCCTCCTCAAATATCCCTTCTTTCATTTCCCATTTTTTCCCTCTTTCGTTCCACTCCCTTGTCCACGGTGTTCGTTTACATTCGCTAGTATCTAATTTTTCGAGTTTTCCTTTCAGATGTATATCTTTTAACCATTGTCGATATATTTCTATAATTTTCTTGGATTTCTGGTGCCATTTTTCCTCTAGTTTGTCCATTTTACTCCAAGACATATCTAATCCCATCGGGCTTCTTCCATTGGTATCACTCCTATTTCTTGGTCATCATCCCAGATTCCAAGCTCGTACAGATATGTTTCATCTTCCTCACGTAAATAATGCTGCAGGTATTTTACTACTACGTCGTCAATCATCCCATCGCTACTCTGGGCTTTCGCTTGCTCTACCACCGTTTCGTTTACCATTTTTATTAGTTCATCTACTCGGAGTTTATTGTTTATTTTTATTATCATCTGTTCCTCATTTGGTAGTTTCATAATCACGTTTAATTCTCGTATTCCATCATTTTCTACTCGTAGCTTCCATAACGGTTGATTAGTATGGCACCTTTAAAATTTGTATGTCTTAAGGTTACCGTATCTCGAATGTATTCTATACATTCCTTCATCTCCTCTGTTTTGTGTTTCAGAATAATATCCCAGTTTTTATTGACTTGGTCTATGACTTGGTTTATTAATTTCTCTCTGTTTCTCCAGAGTATTCTTTTGGTTGCTCCTTGGAGATCTCTTTTGATGTTTATCTCAAATTCGTTTTTTGCGTCTTCCGCCCATCGTCCAAAATCCGGTATTGATCTCTCCTTTTTTAACATTACACTCGTTGGTCTACCTGGCCATATTAATGCATCTACTAAGTGCATATCGGGTTTTATTAACCATCACGATGGTATAGGTTGTCATTTTTCTTGGAGCTTCCCATTCTCTCCTTGATCCAATCGAATATTTCGTCAGTATTTGGTTGTTTTATCCATACTCGTTCTGCAAAAATCCCGGTTTTGCATAATTTATTGGAATTGTGATATCCTCTAATTTTTGTTTGTCAAGATATTTCTTTTATTCGTAATTTTCCTGCTCAGATATAACATTCTCCTCTCGTCCCTTCAAGTTGAGATTTTTTCAGGTATTCTTGAACACTTGTCGTTGATAAAATTCTTCGTATTATCAGTGTTTCGGGTATGGTTTCATTAAATTGCTTCAATCGTTTCTCTCTCTGTTGGTGACGGGGGTCGATCATAGATCCATTTACTCATTGGTCGTATAACCTGTTTGTTTTGCTCTTCATTTTCAGATACTCGTAATGCTTCTCCCATCAAACTACTAGTTTCACTGGAATCTCCATCTTTGATACCGAATCATTGATGTTCTTGAGCATTGGTTATCCAAATTTTTGTATGGTTTTACTTTCGTCAATTCCTTGTTGGTTTTCTGATTCTTGATTTTGCCTCTTGATTGTCGGTTTATGGTTATTTTGTTTCGATTCTTGTTTATTCACTGTCCGATTTGCTTCTTGGCTATTATTCCCAATCTTTCTTCGTTCTCTCTTTATTCTGCTCTTTGAACTTTCTTTAAAAATATTTTCTGTATTCTGCGTTTGTCTGATGGTGTTGGATTAATTATTTGATCGGGCTCGACTTGTCCTTCCCTTTGTTTTTCCACTCCAGTTTCGGTTAGCTGGTTTTGTGGTGACTTTTTATGGAATTATAACAGTATTGTTCTTTAACGGTCTTTTACATTCCAGCATGTGATTCTATGGTGGATGTCTGTCGCTGTCGGAACCTTTCTTTTTTCTCTTCTTCCCCATCTGCAATTGTGCCAATCGTTGTACATGTTGTTGGACCGTGTCGTTCTCTTTCTCGGTTTCGCGTATTTCTACTCTCTGCATCATGTGAATATTCTGCTGTCGTTGTTTGGGCTGGGTTCGCTCTGATCCTACTGACATCATGTCTTTTAGTTGTGAAAATTTCTTGCATTCATGTTAACTGCCTTTCTGATTGTTCGATAACATTTTGTCTCGGAGTGCCACTTGCACATAGTTATTATTCTTGTGTTGGGCTGTTGATTGTTTCCTCCTCTTACCAATCTTTCGCCACATGTCCTTGCCTTCCACATGTGAAGCAAGTTCTGACACTCACATCGACTGTTAAAGTGTGCCCTTTTTCCCGCATGCTTACATGTTAGTTCCGAAAAACACTGCGTTTCCAGTGCCCTGTTTCCCGCAGGTTCTGACATGTTAGTCTGCTATTAATTATTAGCGTTGTTTGTGAATTTTGGTCGCTGGTGTTGTTGTAGTTCGTATCTGGGCGATTATTGTTTGTTCGTGGTATTGGAGGTTTGAATATCTGGTGCGCGCCTGGTATGAATTGGTTTACTTTTGCACTACTTGCTTCATTCCTCGTTTTAGTGTCTTGCATTGATCATTGATTGTCTTGCATTGTTGCAATTTGGGTAGGTAGATCTATTCTGCTTGGTTGTTTTGCTTACTTGCTTCATCTAAGTTGCCAATATTTGCATACCATACTACTGATAATCTCAATAATCTGGTCGTCTGACCATTAACACGATATTCCGATTAGATGAGTTTTCTGCAGCTTTACTTCGGGTGGCCGTTTGTTGCCCAAGCGTCTTATTTCGCTGCAAATCATTGGTATTGATCGCCGATGCTCTGTTTTCTAACTAAACACTTTGCATTCCTTTGATTCGTTAATTTTGCGACTCGAATGTCTTGTAAAAAACTTCTTTGATTCTCGTTCCAGGTTATCCAACTTCTTTTTCCTCTCTCTGCTCTAAGAAGATATCTCAGCGCAGTATCGCATACAATATAGGTCATTCGATTTTCACCATGTCTGGCGACCAATTACATTACTTCGACATATAACTCCGAAATTTCTTATGAACGTATTTAGTTTGCTGGATTGCCGTTAAACGGTTCTCCGCGAAACTTTCTCGGTATTCTTTGCTTGTTCGCCACCGCTGGTTGTCTTGCACTTGGGGTTTCATGTCTCCATGTGTCTTTTAATAGTTTCTTTTTCTACGGTTATTTGTCTTTGTTGGTTGATTTGAGAATGTCTCCCTTGTTGTTTGATTTCGTCTTCTGATTCCACAGGTGTATTGTTTTGGGTTATTGATTTCCTTGTTTCTCAGTTTCTTTAGACTTGATCCTTGACTGTCGTTTCGGATATTTTCTAGTGTGTAGCGTCTTGATATTCCTTGCGAAGGTAGTTGATCTCCCTCTCTTTATTTTCGTACTGGCTGCCGGCTCTTTCGAGTTTTGCTGGTTCTGAATTCGAAACTGTGTGTGATCGGAGGATTCGTGCTATTTCTCAATGATTCCGGTTTACACGGGCTCTTTTTGGTTTGATGTTCCTGTTAGTGCTTGGTGTCACATAATTCGTCGTTCTATTGTAGTCTGTCTTTGGCTGTTGTCAATACTGGTTGTTTGTTCTCCTTGCGTTGTCGTGCGTTTGTTTGTTGTTTTTGTGAATGTTCTGTTGATTGTTGTATTGATTGTCTGATTGCTTGTTGTTTTGATTGGCGTTGTATTGATTGAGTTCGTAGAACGAAAAAAGTTGAACCGTGTAGCATTAACCGTACACGCTTCAATGCTGTCGAACAACCCCCAAAAACACGACGGTTTGATTCCATTTTCGTTTTATTGGTATCCTTTGTAATTCTAACTTCATTACTTGCTCGTTGACTTTTTTTACTCCTCTTTGATTAGAGTGATTATCCGTGTTTTCAGGTATCTTCTCAAGGGTCCTCGGTTTTTTTATTTGACTATAGAACCCCATATTAAATATTTGTATTTTCCCATGGTTTATCCCTTTATTATAAGATTCCATACTTTGTTGGACTGTTCTTGAGTCCAATTTACGTTGATTTTTAATGTTATTTTCCCTTATTTTTTAAAGATTTGGGGGGGTCTGAGTAACAATTATTATGATGGTCGAATATTATCTATTCATAGTAAATCTTTCGGCTATGGCCGTTTTCCAAGTTCGTATCACCCAGACCGGTATTTATTTTTTATTCGTAACAACGCTTCCGCTTCCCTTTTATTATCCTTATATGATTTTATTTTTCCCTTTTCTCTTATCTGGTTTATCGTTTATTGAGTTCTGCTTTGTTTTGACTTCATCTGGCTGTCAATCCGTCTTTTATCTCAGTCACCTCGTTTCTTATGTAGGTATTCTCCGCTTTTTCCGTCACCTTATTGTCGATAATTATCGTTGGTAGGTCATTTGTCGTTTCTGGTATTTCTTTCTTTAATCTTTATACATCACCATTTACTATGGCGGTTTAAACACATACTCCTCGGTGCCGGATGTTTTCTTGTTTCTTTTTATATACACTAATTTCTTCGATTTTATTCAGCTGAATTTTCCTGTTGGCCATCTTTCGTTATTTAGGAACACACCTTTTAATTTAGCTCTAGAATTATGCTAGTAATACGACTGAGAACTATGCTCGGTAATATCGAAAATGAGATAGATCTCTGGTAATACGATCGAGCCTGATGCGTCCATTAATACGAAATGAGATGTATCTCTGGTAATAACGATCGAGGTCTATGCCATTAATACGAAATGAGATTATTCTGTATACGATCGAGCCTATGCTCCAATTAATGCGAAATTTGAGGATAATCTCTTAATACGATCGAGCCTATGCTCCATTAATCGGAAATGAGATAATCTCTGTAATACTGATTGAGGCCTAGCTCCTTAAATGCGAAATGGAGGATTTATCTTCTGTAATACGATCGAGCCTTATGCTCCATTAATGCGAAATGAATAATCTCTGTTAATACGATCGAGCCTATGTCATTAATACGAAATGAGGATAATCTCTGTAATCGAGTCGAGCCTGATGCTTCCAATTAATGCGAAATGGAGATTATCTCTGTAAATGACGATCGAGCCTATGCTCCATTTAATACGAAATGGAATTATCTCTGTAATACGATCGAGCCCTATGCTCCATTAAGCGAAATGAGATAATCTCTGTAATACGATCGAGCCTATGCTCCATTAATGCCGAAATGAGATTTTTACAATACATTTTATCTTCGTCGCTTCATTAACTTTGGTTCATTTTATTTTTCCTATTACTCTTTCTCGAGTTCGTTATTAGTTTTTTTCATTATTATTCTTTTGACTTTCCTTTTAAGTTGCTTCACTTTTTCATTCTTCACTTTTCGTTTTATCATTTTCCTTTTCGCGCGCTTTCCCTTTGCTTCCTCCGAGAGTTTTTCGCCTACCCCCCACAATTAAAAACATAAAACGCTTTGTTGATCCGCCACTGCAAACGCAAGGTGAATCAATCTTACCACAGTAGCTTCCCAACTCAGCAAAATCTCGTCGACGATTCGTCTATACTTCTCCTCTGGGTGATCGGTTATCCCTCCGGATTAGGCATTATCGACTACCTGATGTTAGCTCCAAAAAGTATTTTTTTCCCTTTTAGTTTTCATGGATGGTCGGACACTTCAGTTTTAAGTTTCCATCATTACTTTTTTACTTTTAGCATTGCATATATAATTGTATATTTAGTTATATAGAGAGTGTATAGCGAAGGAAGTCAATCTAACATGTATATTATAATACATTTTATCCATAATACCATATCTTTCGCCAATATTCAGAGTTGACACCAATATGCAGACTTCATGTCCCTACACATGTTCGCAATAGCTAAAATGACCAGACAGGGGAGCATCAGTATTTTTATTTTCCTCAGTTGCAAATACAGCATTTACGTAGTATTGCCGTTTTCTATCAATTTCAGCTTTTAATTGCATCCTGGATATTTCCCGTTAACTGTTGCTCTTATAGCGTAGGTATTGGGAGATTTATATCTGCATTGTTTTACTTTTTTATGACCATTGATATTTGGTTCTATGTCTATCTGGTTGTGTTGGCTGAGTCAATCCCTAAAGTTATCTTGGGTACTTTCAGGCTTATTGCTTATTTGCTCATCTGTTCTGCCAGTTCTATTTCCTTAGTTTCCACGTTAAGTTTCGAAATGGGTCCCCCCATGATTTATGAATTCTTGCACTTGCTTAGTTTACTTTATATTGTTCCATCTAAAAATAATGATTTATTAAAATTTTCTTACTTTTATTCTATGGTTACTTATATATTCTATTATTATTATTCTGTCTTTATTCTTTGTGTTTTTGTTTGGTATTTATTTGTTCTCTGTTTTTAGTGAGTCGTTTATTTTTCCCGATCATTCTTAATTATCATAACCTCATTCACGCATTCATTCTACCACCGTGCTATTAATCATTTTGATTTATTATCCTATACCATCATACTTTTACTTCGTCATATCTTTTTATCAATCATCCCATGCTTATACTTTGTATACATTTATCATGCTTATATTATAACACAATTATTTTATGTACTTTATTTTCCTTTTTATTAACAATTACGGTTATTTCCATCTTTTTGTTCCCACAATATTTTTTATTAATTTTTAGCGTTTATTTCATTCGCGGACGTATTACATAAGATCGTTTCGTAAATTTTCTTCCCGGTACTTTTAATCTTTCCAATGAATCTTATCAAATCCCGGCTGAGCCCCAAAATCCATGTTGGCGTACAGGTAGAATTAATTTTGTTTTAATCTGAATCTCATTCCATCCAAACTACTTCTCCAACTTACTCTTACATTCCCTCAGGTATTTCTTCTTCACCCCGACGCCCCACAATTTAATCTACACCACTGGTATACCCATGGCAAGCCATGTTGGTACGTATACAGCAGCGAGAGCTCCACAAGCAGGTGAGGCCCCGTTTCCAAGACTTTACTCCTTGTGATAATCTCGCTTTCGGGTTCCTGACGGGCCGATAGAAGGACTTACGTCTGCTAACTCCCTTCAACGTTTTCGATATCTGTGCCACCACCTTTCCCATTGTTCTATGGACGAACCATGATACGTCCTACATATTGTTTTCCCTAGTTGTTTAATATACATAAGCAAAATAGGTATTACCGGAATGTAGAGACCGTGTACCCTTATCAGACGTTTTAGTCGCTATATCCATTTAGTCATTAATGTTAATTTAACAAAAACCAATTTCCGGTATTTAATTTATGAAATTTAAAGATGATGATTTAGAACTTTAATTAAATAAAATATTTATAACTTTAAACATTTAAAATTCAGCTTCTCGATTTTTATCTATTTCCGACTTTAATTGCAAACTACTGAAATAGGTAACTTCTAACCTAGAAATTTGTTTTAAATATTAACAAAAAAGTTTTTTTTATTTAAATACATTGAAAATTTAAAAATATTATAAATTATCAAAATTTCGTTATATCGGCCAAATTTTTGGGTTTTATCACCACCGTCATTAATATTTTAAGAAAAATAAATTCCTCCGAGAAGGCTTATTTCATTTTTTTAACCAAATTCTTTTAATTATTAGTAGGTTTTCTATAATAAAAGCTGAAGCTTTGAAATTTCTGTTAACCGAGATCATCTTAATTCCGACTTTGACGAGGCAAAATAGAATTCTTCACCCATTCTTTCATGCATTACATAAGGTTCCATCAGCTCATGAATACAATCAACCAAACTTTAATCATCCATTCCTAATTCATTAATTAGCGAAGTCAGAAGATTATTAAAATAACAAAAATTTACAAAAAACTACTTTTATTGGATTTATAAAATTTAACAAAAGGAAATCCAAAAATTATATTAGTATGTAAATATAGTAAATAATAGCAAGATAATGGAGTCCATCTTCGTTTCATTTGGGTGGTCATTCGTCGATATCGACGGGGAACTTTCGTTTGTTCCGGAGATTGAAATGGTGTGTTCCGACCTGAGGAACGTGTATGACCATAGTTCTTCCAAATTCGTCCATCCAGCGCTCGGTGAAGAGTCGGCGATCTCTCTTTCCGTTCGTTGTGGTGGGAATTTTCGACGGGTGAAACGTCGTGGCATATGGTATCTCATCAGTTCCTTCGCGAGTGGTAGCACCAGTTCTTGCTGATCTTGTCGGGGTTTGGAACGGCGTCATCTCTTTTCACAAATTCGGATGCTGCTCCGCGACGAGTGCGGCGGCTTCTTCGAGCACTTGCGGCAGCATTATTTAGATTGTGAGCCTTCAGCTCGCGTCGTCACGGCGACGAAGATTTTGCTGGGCGATTTACTTCTTGCTGGTCCTGGGTGTCTGAGCGGACCACTTGAGTCGTTTTCCGGAAGATGCGTTTGGCGGGGATCAAATTCAAGCTTTACCGCCAGGATCGCGACCGCTAACGTTTTACCAGTTCGGCTCGTTAATGGATGCCACCAAGACGGCGCTTGGTCATATATAATTCGCTGAGCCCGGGTTCTCTGCAATAAATCCTTCGGCATCTGACAGCCGGTGGATTTTATCCTGGAGGATATTGACGCTGTCGGAGCGAACCACGTGCGAGCGTGCGTTCGTGGCTCCGGCAACAGCTTTGTTATATCCTTGTTGGCATGCATCGTTGGTGATTTAATGTGTTAATGCCGTGGTATCGGATTTTCGCCGGATGATTTGGGGATTTTTGTATCCTGGATGCATTTTTAGA